>BQNB010025259.1:43508-59840 GCA_026074375.1 Tanacetum coccineum
CATTTTCTCTCTCTAAGAATATTCTCTCTAGTGTTTCTCTCTCTAGAAACTAGCCAAATCCAAGAATCGACCCCGTGTTATGATATAGGATATACCACATAGTGCTTATTTGTTATTAAAATATGCTTAATGTTGTTTATTATGCTTGTTAGATATCTGGTCTTAAGGGTTTGTTTATAAAAACTTAAGTTTTCAAATAGAAAAAGCATTTTAAGTGTTTAAAGGGGTGTTTGGTTTAACTATTTTCATGGGTTAAAATGGGTCAAAATTGCATTTTGACACTTGAGTCAGTTTAGTTTAGCTTAAATTGGTCCAAAAAATCAGTTTGTTTATGTTTTTAAGTAATAAATCTCATTTTTAAGGTTTTAAGAAATTGTGGTTTGAATCTGAAAGCTTATAGCTAATTTTATTTGCTTGTTTAATTGGGACTTTGAATCTTGTTGTTTTGTGATGCTTTTGTGTTTATGAATGTGTTAAATCAGGTTAGAATCAAAGTCAAATAGGCCTGCATTGTTGTTTTGCATTTTGCCAAAACTGTCAAAATTTGCCAAGTATTGAAATTTTTTAAGAAATCGCCTTTTCAATTGCTTATTGTGGCTTATCCTGAATTTCAAACTCTCTTTTGATTGTTGATATAAGCTCTTTGACGTCAAATCTCAATCTGTTTGTAGGTTATAAGTTCATAAGGTTCTGTTTAAGTGCTTATTTTTAAGCTCAAAGGTGGTGATTTGTTAAGATTGCAAGGGAATTTGTCTAAGTGTCAAATCTGTGTGAGATAGCTTTTTCATGAAGCTTTTTAAGAGCTTATTTGAATTTCAAACTGCTTTTTCATTGTTGCTTATTGTAGCTTTTTGGCCATTCTTTTTAGTGGTATAAGCCTAAAAGCCATAAGGTTCTGTTTGCTAGCTTATTTTTAAGCTAGAAAAGTCCCTTTTGACTGTTTGCTAATCAGTTTTGGCCAAAAAGCTTATTTGCTTATTTAGGCTTGTTTGCTTATTGCATTTGCTTATTCTAGGTTTAGTATAGCTTATTAGGTTAGTTTAAAGTCACTTTAGCTTAATTCCTTTAGTTTAGAGCTTATTTGCCTTTTAGCTTAAAATTTCTAAGTATTATAGCTTTTTGATTATTCTGTCATTCTAGCTTATTGTAGTTGCTTATTTTTGTTCTTAAGTGCTTTTTAGATATAGCTTATCATATGCCTTAGCTTATTTCTCTTTGTGATTTGCTTTTTAGTGCTTAATTAGCTTAACAGTTAGCCAATTTAGACTTAGGGAAGTTTAGCTTATTCTGTCACTCTTTTCAGCTTATTTTAGTGCTTATTTGTGATTTATAAAAAAGTGTTTTTTTGTGAAAAGTGCTTATTTTTTAGTCTTTTAAAAAGTTGTAAAAAATGGCAAGTAAAAAACATTTGGGAATTGGGGGAAGCCAAGGGTGAGCAGGACTCGAACCCGAGACCTCTACCCCAATTCAACCAAACGTTTTATACACAACACACACTACCACTTGCCCTGGGGTCTTTTTCGATTTTATCTTGCAATATGAATCTTTTATACACGTTTTCACTCTTTTGGCTTATAAGCCGTTTTTAGATTATTTCACAGCTTATTTGATAAGCTGTTTTTCCCAGCTTATTTTTATTAGATTCTTCATTGTTTAAGCTACTTTTGCTAATTTTTTCAAATTTTTATTAAATACTTTAGTATTTTTAAACATTTAATTTCATTAAAATCGTTTTTAATTCATAAAAAATTATAAAAAAGTCAAAAAAATATAATTCTTTTTTAGAAAATTTTCTTTTAACATTTAGGACTTATGAAAATTAGATTTGCTTTCGTAGAGTTAAAATTGCAAAATTTATTTTTTTAAAGAACGGGATTGAATCTCGTTCACGTTTTTAGTGTTTTTAAGCCCTAATTTCTTTCGTTTTTGTTTTAGTTTTCTTAGTTCTTATCTTTTAGTTAATTAGAACTTATAAAAGCCAAAAAGATCATTTTAGAACTTAATTTTGATAATTTAGGGTTTTTAGGTCGCATTTTTAGGATCCCCGTTTTGCGTTTTTAGTTTAAATTTGTGTGCCTTAATCATTTTTAGTTTAAATTGCCTTAATTTTCTCGTAGTTTTAGAAAACCAATCTAAATCTTGTTCCATTCAAGCATCGATTCTCAAAACGACTCTCGACTTTCAATTGCATTCCTCGTTGGGGATAACGACCCGGGAATCATACTTCTGGTTTATTACAATTGAGATTTTTTGATTCTTATCCTTATACTTATATATTTATAAGTCTTTTATATTTATTTAAATATATTTAAAAAGGGTTAATCAAGAACTTCAATCAGTTTTTGGCGCCGCTACCGGGGAGGATTGTTTACGATTGTTGAGCCGTTTGACAATTTGTGTTTGAAGATCCTTCCGTGTGAAGTTATTTTGTTTATTTTCATATAAAAAATATATATACAAAAAGATTTTATTTTATTAATATATACATAATATAAAAAAAAAGAAAAAAAACAAAAATTTTAAAAAATTGTCCATAAAAAGAAATAAAATTCACCATCAACATAATACTTTCAATTGAAGTATTATTATTAATAAATTCCCGAACTAAAGATCAAAAACTTACCTTTTGTGTCTCTCGCGAGGTACGGTTCACCTTTGAAAGTTAAACAATCTCTAAGAGGGGTATAAGGCGGTTTGTTCCTAGGAACTACGACCCTAAAGGAGAAAGGTTTTTTAATACTTCGCAGCTTTCCCTACTCCTCGCTCCCTTTGGCGTTTTTCTCTTTAATGAGTACTGAAAGCGAGTTGAATATTATGGTTTTCAGAGCCTTATCTCATTGTCCGTTATTAAAATAACATTGTAAAACATTGTAGAAAAAACCAAAAAAAGTAAAAAAAAAATTAGTATAAAATGTTTCTTTATTACATTTTTAGTGCATTGCGCACATTCTGTTCTCAATCTCGTCATTCTCACCGCAACACCAACAATCAACCGCTACTTTTGTTGAACCATTTAATCTTGTGGAACCTATTGAAAATCAAGCTCCTCTCCGATATTACGGATGGCCAATAATCGAACTAGCACAATTGCTCGAAGTACCCCACCGAGGGTTACGAGATGCCATCGTTGTAGCCCGAAAATCACCGATGCGGACAACGTTGCGCTTAAGCACAGGAGTGCATACCTCGTCCAACAAACAATTTTTTAGACATGACAAAGAAGACCCTCATGCTCACATTCGATATTTCAACAAGATCACTTCTACGATGAAGTTCCCGAACGTCCCGAGTACGTCGGTAAAGCTTATGCTTTTCCCATTTTCGCTCGAGGGTGCAGCCCGGATTTGGCTTGAAAAAGAACCCCATCGATCGATTCTCACATAGGATGATCTTGTTTCAAAATTCATCAACAAATTCTTCCCTCCTTCTAAAACAACAAATCATCAAAATGAAATCACGAGATTTCAACAACGATTTGATGAAACCTTTTACGAGGCATGGACCGATTCAATGATCTTCTTCGGGCATGCCCACATCATAGATTTTCGGAGTTACATCAACTCGATACATTCTATAATGCTTTGAACTCTAATGATCAAGATTCGTTGAATTGCGCCGCGGGTGGTAACTTTTTGGATAAAATGCCCTGTGATTGCCTAAGAATTATTGAGATCAAATCCAAAGTTCGTAATTCACGTAACAAACCGGTTGTTGCCAAAGTGAGTTCGAGCTCTTCCACCCCCGGTATTTCTCCCGATGTTGCTGAACTTAAAGATATAGTGAAAGCCTTACTTCTCGAACAAGAAAAACCAATCCCAAGCTCCCGCTCCCGTAAAAGCGGTCGAGGAAAGTTGTGTTACTTGCGGTGGTGCTCATTCTTACCGAAATTGTCCCGCCACCGATGGCAACGTTTATCGTGACAATATTCAAGAATATGTTTCCCAAGCCGCCGCAACTAATTTCAATCAAGGAAATACCGGTTACCGAGCCCCGATTGCTAATCAAATTCGACCTCCCGGTTTTCCTCCCGTTCAAAACCAAGGAAATAACCAAAACCGTTACAACCAAAACCGGGGGAATAATTACAACCAAGGCCAAATTTATCGACCCCCGATTAATCAACCCCCGGTTCACCAAGCTCCACCTTACCAAGCTCCGGCTCCGCAAACACAAGGTGTGTCGAAGGATGATTTTCAAAACTACGTCAAAGCTAATGATGCAGTTATGAGAAATATGCAAAATCAAAATCAAAACTTGCAAAATCAAATGACCAATTTAACGGACATGCCTTACCAAGTTTGTGAATTCCAATACCGCTTCTAATTCGGGTTCGGTACTTCGGGCTCAGGTTCTCTTCCTAGCAACACCGTTGCTAACCCGAAAAGTGACTTGAAAGCAATCACTACCCGAAGTGGCGTTACTTACAATGGGACTCAAGTTCCACCTCCGCCTTCTTCTCTTCATAAGGTAGTGGAATGTGAAACCGAGGTTACAAAAGACACGATGCCTCCTACTAATAACAGAAGTACCGAAGACGTCCAACCTCCGGTTGTCCAAGTTGAAACTCATGTACCAATTTTTGAGCCCGTTGTTGCTCCCGTTAGTGCTTCAAAGCCTAACCCAAAACCATCAATTCTATATCCGTCTAGAGTTAATGACCAAAAGATCCGCGAAAAAGCTAACAATCAAATTGAGAAATTTTATCAAATCTTTCAAGATTTGTATTTTGACATTAACTTCGCGGATGCTTTAATTCTCATGCCTAAATTTGCTTCGACACTTAAGAGTTTGATTAGCAACAAAGAAAAATTGTTTGAATTAGCAAGAACACCTTTAAATGAGCATTGTTTGGCGGTCCTCCTCAAAAAGTTACCCGAAAAACTTGGAGACCCCGACAAATTTCTCATACCGTCTGATTTTCTCAGAATGGATGATTGCTTAGCCTTGGCCGATCTTGGCGCTAGCATTAATCTCATGCCATTATCCGTATGGAAAAAGCTTTCTCTTTCGGAGCTCACTCCTACTTGTATGACTCTTGAACTTGTGGACCGGTCAATTTCTCGTCCGATCGGTATCACCGAAGATGTCTACGTTAAAGTAGGAAAGTTCCAATTCCCGGCCGACTTTGTAGTCGTTGACTTTGATGCCGATCCCCGAGTTCCTCTAATTCTCAGGAGATCCTTCTTAAAGACCAGACGTACCTTGATTGATGTTTACGAAGGAGAATTAACTCTTCGTGTTGGAAAAGAAGTCGTAACATTCAATCTTGATCAAACTTCAAGATACTCCTCTAATTATGATGATAATTCGGTTAACCGAATCGACGTCATTGATATGGCTTGTGAGGAGTATTCTCAAGAAGTTCTCAGTTTCTCCGATGTGATAGCGAGTGGCAATCCCACTTCTTATTATGACCCAATTGTTTCTACCTCTTCTTCGACCCTCACTCCCTTCGGGGATAGTGATTTTCTTCTCGAGGAAGTCAACGCTTTCCTCGCTCTTGAAGATGATCCAACTTCACCAGAAGTTGATCACTCTTATTACGACTCCGAGGGGGACATTCTTCTTCTTGAAGCATTTCTTAATGATGATCCATCATTACCCCCTCCCACTCAAGGAATGTATTTTCCTGAAATTTGAAAAGAACTTAAAATTTATGAAGCTAAAAATGATAAATCTTTAATTGATGAACCTCCTGAGGTCGAACTCAAGGACTTACCTCCTCATATTGAGTACGCATTTTTAGAGGGTGACGATAAGTTGCCCCTCATAATTGCTAAATACTTGAGTGTCGAGGAAAAAGCCGCTCTCATAAAGGTTTTGAGTCACACAAGCGAGCCATCGCTTGGAAACTCTCTGACATTAATGGTATTAACCTAGAATTTTGTACTCACAAGATTCTTATGGAAGAGGTCTACAAACCGGCAGTCCAACATCAAAGATGGGTGAATCTGAAAATCCATGATGTTATAAAAATGGAGGTTGAAAAACATCTTGACGCCGGATTAATTTACCCAATCTCGGATAGTCCTTGGGTGGGCCCCATACATTACGTAACGAAAAAAGGTGGCTTTACCGTTGTTGAAAATGAGTTGATCTTAACTCGATTGGTTACGGGGTGGCGTGTATGCATTGACTACCGTAAGTTAAATGAAGCTACCCAAGAAAAATGAAGCTTACCCATATAGACCATTTTCCACTTCCTTTATAAGGATCATATTGCTCGAGAGACTACGGAACCGAATACAATTGATTTCTCGATGGTTCTCGTGATACTTTCAATTCCCAATCGACCACTCCATGAACAAGAAAAGACCCAATCACGTATCCTTATGGAACGTTCGCCAACCGACGCATGCCTTTTCGGCTTATGCAATGCACCGGGCACATTCCAACGGTTTTATGCTGGCTATCTTTCATGATATATCAAAAAAATGATGGAAGTCCTTTATGGATGACTTTTCGTCAATTTGGGACATTCATTCAGAAATTTGCCATCCCTTGTTTGACAAGATCTCAAACGGTGTAACACACAATCATTTTCTAATAGGGAAAAAAAGTCATTTTAAGGTTTAATTAAGGTATTGTCCTTAGCCATAAGATTTCTAAAAATAGGATTGAGGTTGGCAAGGCAAAAGTTGATGTCATTGAAAAATTACCTCATCCCACCATCGTCAAGGGTGTTTGGAGTTTTCTCGGTCATCGCTGGTTCTACCAGACGGTTCATATAAAGGATATTTGTCCAAAATATCCTGACCAAGTGATTCATCTTCCTTGAGAAAAAACTACGTTCATCTTCTTCGATGAATGTATTCAAGCTTTTGAAACGTTAAAGAAAAAACTTACCGAAGCTCCAATCTTGATTGCCCCCGATTGGGACTTACCCTTTGAGCTTATGTGCGATGCAAGCGACTTTGCCATAGGTGCGATCTTAGGGCAACGACATGAAAGGCACTTTTATGCCTAAACTATGCTAGTAAAACAATGACCAAGGCATAATCGTATTACACCACGACGGAGAAAGAAATGTTAGCCGTGGTGTACGCCTTCAAAAAATTTCGGTCTTACCTCATCTTGAACAAAAGCATTGTGTATAGGGATCACTCCACCCATAAATATCTCTTTGCTAAAAAAGATTCCAAGGCGAGATTGCTCCGGTGGGTTCTCCTCCTTCAAGTGTTCAAATTTAAAGTAATTGACACAAAAGGAGTCGAGAATCTCGCGACCGATCTTCTTTACCGATTAGAGAATCCTCCCCAAAGTGTGCTCGATAAAAAGGAAATAAATGAAACATTTCCTCTCGAGACACTTAACATGGTATCTTTTCGTGGTAATGATAGTACCCCATGGTTTGCCTATTTTACAAACTACCATGCAGGGAATTTTGTGATTAAAGGGATGTCGTCCCAGCAAAAGAACAAGTTTTTTAAGGATGTTAAACACTGCTTTTGGGACGACCCCTATTTGTTCAAAATATTTGCGGATCAAGTCATTCGGCGGTGTATTTTGGGCCAAGAAGCTGTTGACATCCTCACAGCTTGCCATAGTGGGCCCCTCATAGGAGATTATGGTGCCAACCACACCGCCAAAAAGGTCTTTGATTCCGAGTTTTATTGGCCCACCATTTACCGAGATGCCCATTACTTGGTCACCCGATGTGACACTTGTCAACGTCAAGGAAAAATTTCACAACGTGATGAAATGCCACAAAATTCTATCCAATTTTGCAAAATCTTTGACGTGTGGGGCATCGATTTTATGGGTCCGTTCTCGTCTTCATTATGGAACAAGTACATACTCGTGGCGGTCGATTACTTGTCGAATTGGGTTGAAGCAAAAGCACTCCCCACCAACGACGCCCGAGTTGTTGTTAAAATTTTGAAATCTCTCTTTGCTCGGTTTGGAACTCCCCGCGCTATCCTTAGTGATCACGGTACATACTTTTGCAATGACCAATTCGCAAAGGTCATGCTTAAGTACGGTGTTACTCACCGTCTTGCTACCACGTATCACTCACAAACTAGTGGGCAAGTGGAAGTCTCCAACCATGGTTTGAAAAGAATCTTGGAAAGGACCGTAGGCGATAACCGTGCCTCTTGGTCAGATAAATTAGATGATGCACTATGGGCCTTCCATACCGCTTTCAAAACACCCATCGGGTGTACTCCTTACAAGCTCGTGTACGGAAAGGCATGTCATCTACCGATCGAGCTCGAGCACAAAGCCTATTGGGCCTTGAAGCATGCAAACTTTGACCTTTTAACCGTGGGTGATCACCGGAAAGTTCAACTCAATAAATTAAATGAACATCGTGATCAAGCCTATAAGAATTCTTTGATTTACAAATAGAAGACAAAGAGAATCCATGACACCAAGATCAAAAACTGTGTTTTCAACGTCGATGATCAAGTCCTCCTCTTTAATTCTCGATTGAAGATTTTATCGGGCAAGTTAAAATCCGGTTGGTCCGGACCGTTCACCATTGCCCAAGTGTACCCTTATGGCATCGTCGAGTTATCTCAAACCGACAACCCAAACTTCAAGGTGAACGGTCATAGACTTAAGCAGTACTTTGGAGGGGACCCTTGATTAATCAACCTCCGGCTTACCAAGCTCCGGCTCCTCAAACACAGGGTGTGTCAAAGGAGGATTTTCAAAACTACATCAAATCTAATGATGCGGTTATGAGAAATATGCAAAACCAAACCCAAAACATGCAAAATCAAATGACCAATTTAACGGACTTGTTTACCAAGTTCATGAATACCAATACCGCCTCTACTTCGGGCTCAGGTTCTCTTCCTAGCAACATCGTTGCTAACCCAAAAAGTGACTTGAAAGAAATCACTACCCAAAGTGGCGTTACTTACAATGGGACTCAAGTTCCACCTCTGCCTTCTTCTCTTCCTAAGGTGGTGGAGCATGAAACCGAGGTTACAAAGGACATGATGTCTCCTACTAATAACGGAAGTACCAAAGACGTCCAACCTTTGGTAGTCCAAGTTGAAACAAATGTACCAATTTTTGAGCCCGTTGTTGCTCCCGTTAGTGCTCCGAAGCATAACCCAAAACCATCAATTCCATATCCGTCTAGACTTAATGACCAAAAGATCCGCAAAAAAGCTAACAATCAAATTGAGAAATTTTACCAAATCTTTCAAGATTTGCATTTCGACATTAGCTTCGCGGATGCTTTAATTCTCATGCCTAAATTTGCTTCGACACTTAAGAGTTTGATTAGCAACAAAGAAAAATTGTTTGAATTAGCAAGAACACCTTTAAATGAGCATTGTTCGGCGGTCCTCCTCAAAAAGTTACCCGAAAAACTTGGAGACCCCGACAAATTTCTCATACCGTGTGATTTTCCCGGAATGGATGAGTGCTTAGCCTTGGCCGATCTTGGCGCTAGCATTAATCTCATGCCATTATCCGTGTGGAAAAAGCTTTCTCTTTCGGAGCTCACTCCTACTTGTATGACTCTTGAACTTGTGGACAGGTCAATTTCTCATCCGATCGGTATCACCGAAGATGTCTATGTAAAAGTAGGAAAGTTCTAATTCCTGGCCGACTTTGTAGTCGTTGACTTTGATGCCGTTCCCGAGTTCCTCTAATTCTCGGGAGATCCTTCTTAAAGACCAGACGTGCCTTGATTGATGTTTATGAAGGAGAATTAACTCTTCGTGTTGGAAAAGAAGCCGTAACATTCAATCTTGATCAAACTTCGAGATACTCCTCTAATTATGATGATAATTCGGTTAACCGAATCGACGTCATTGATATGGCTTGTGAGGAGTATTCTTAAGAAGTTCTTGGTTTCTCCGATGTGATTGCAAGTGGCAATCCCACACCTTATTATGACCCGATCGTTTCTACCTCTTCTCCGATCGTCACTTCCTTCGGGGATAGTGATTTTCTTCTCAAGGAAGTCGACGCTTTCCTCGCTCTTGAAGATGATCCAACTTCACCAAAAGTTGATCACTCTTATTACGACTCGAAGGGGGACATTCTTCTTCTTGAAGCATTTCTTAATTATGATCCATCATTACCCCCTCCTACTCAAGGAATGTATTTGCTTGAAATTCAAAAAGAACTTAAAATTTGTGAAGCTAAAAATGATAAATCTTCAATTGATGAACCTCCCGAGGTCAAACTCAAGGACTTACCTCCTCATCTTGAGTACACATTTTTAGAGGGTGATGACAAGTTGCCCGTCATAATTGCTAAAGACTTGAGTGTCGAGGAAAAAGCCGCTCTCATAATGGTTTTGAAGTCACATAAGCGAGCCATCGCTTGGAAACTCTCCGACATTAAGGGTATTAACCCAGAATTTTATACTCACAAGATTCTTATGGAAGAGGACTACAAACCGGCAGTCCAACATCAAAGACGGGTGAATCCGAAAATCTATGATGTCATCAAAAAGGAGGTTGAAAAACTTCTTAACCCCGTATTAATTTACCGGATCTCAGATAGTCCTTGGGTGAGCCCCGTACATTATGTACCGAAAAAGGTGGCTTTACCGTTATTAAAAATGATGAAAATGAGTTGATCCCGACTCGATTGGTTATGGGGTGCGTGTATGCATTGACAACCGTAAGTTAAATGAAGCCACCCGTAAAGACCATTTTCCACTTCTTTTACGGATCAAATGCTCAAGAGACTAGCGGGAAACAAATACTATTGTTTTCTCGATGGTTTCTCGGGTTACTTTCAAATTCCCATCGACCCTCATGATTAAGAAAAGACCACATTCAAGTGTCCTTATGGAACGTTCGCCTACCGTCGCATGCCTTTTGGCTTATGCAATGCATCGGGCACCTTCCAAAGGACAAGATGAGGGAAGTCTTTATGGACGACTTTTCGGTCTTTAGGAATTCATTCAGAAATTGCCTCTCTTGTTTGGACAAGATGCTCAAAAGGTGTGAAGACACCAATACTTGTCTAAATTGGGAAAAGAGTCATTTTATGGTTAAGGAAGGTATTGTCCTTGTCCATAAGATTTCCAAAAATAGGATTAAGTTTGATAAAGCCAAAGTCGATGTGATTGCTAAGTTACCTCATCCCACCACCGTCAAGGGTGTTCGGAGTTTTCTCGGTCATGCCGACGTTAAAGAAAAAACTTACCGAAGCTCCAATCTTGATTGCCCCCGATTGGGACTTACCCTTTGAGCTTATGTGCGATGCAAGCGACTTTGCCATAGGTGCGGTCTTGGGGCAACGTCATGAAAAACACTTTAGGCCTATACACTATGCTAGTAAAACAATGAACGAGGCCGGAATCACATTACACCACGACGGAGAAAGAAATGTTAGCCGTGGTGTACGCCTTTGAAAAATTCTGGTCTTACCACATCTTGAACAAAAGCATTGTGTAACGGATCACTCCGCCCTTAAAATATCGTCTTTGGTTAAAAGATTACCAAGGCGAGATTGCTCTGGTGGGTTCTCCTTCTTTAAGAGTTTAAATTCAAAGTAATTGACACAAAAGGAGCCGAGAATCTCGCGGCCGATCATCTTTCCTGATTAGTGAATCCTCACCAAAGTGTGCTCGATAAAAAGGAAATAAATGAAACATTTCCTCTCGAGACACTTAACATGGTATCTTTTCGTGGTAATGATAGTACCTCATGGTTTGCCGATTTTGCAAACTACCATGCGGGGAACTTTATGATTAAAGGGATGTCGTCCCAGCAAAAGAACAAGTTTGTTAAACACTACTTTTGGGACGACCCCTATTTGTTCAAAATATGTACGGATCAAGTCATCCGGTGGTGTGTTTTGGGCCAAGAAGCTGTTGACATCCTCACAGCTTGCCATAGTGGGCCCACCGGGGGACATTATGGTGTCAACTACACCGTCAAAAAGGTCTTTGATTCCGGGTTTTATTGGCCCACTATTTACCGAGATGCCCATGACTTGGTCACCCAATGTGACACTTCTCAACGTCAAGGAAAAATTTCGCAACATGATGAAATGGCACAAAATTCTATTCAATTTTTGCGAAATCTTACGTGTGGGCATCGATTTAATGAGCCATTCCAACCATGAGAACAAGTTACATACTTTGCGTCGATTACTTGTCAAAATGGATTGAAGCAAAAGCGCTCCCCACCAACCAACCCTAGAGGGAGAAAGTTTAGGGGAAGAGAAAAAAAAATAAAAGGTTCTGTTGTTAAATTTTTTTGAAATCTCTCTTTGCTCTGTTTAGAACTCCTCGCGCTATCATTAGTGATCGCGGTACGCACTTTTGCAATGACCAATTCTCAAAGGTCATGCTTAAGTACGGTGTCACTCACCGTCTTGCTATCGCGTATCACTCACAAACTAGTGGGCAAGTGGAAGTCTCCAACCGTGGTTTAAAAAGAATCTTGGAAAGGACCGTAGGCGAGAACCATGCCTCTTGGTCGGATAAATTGGATGACGCACTATGGGCCTTCCGTATCGCTTACAAAACACCCACCGGGTGTACGCCTTACAAGCTCGTATACGGAAAGGCATGTCATCTACCGATCGAGCTCGAGCATAAAGCCTATTAGGCCTTGAAGCATGCAAACTTTGACCTTTCGACCGCGGGTGATCACCGAAAAGTTCAACTCAATGAATTAAATGAACTTCATGATCAAGCCTATGAGAAATCTTTGATTTACAAAGAAAAGACAAAGAGGATCCATGACTCCAAGATCAAAAACCACATTTTCAACGTCGGTGATCAAGTCATCCTCTTTAATTCTCGATTGAATATTTTCTCGGGCAAGTTAAAATCCCGTTGGTCCGGATCGTTCACCATTGCCCATGTGTACCCTTATGGCACCGTCGAGTTATCTTAAACCGAAGGGCCAAACTTCAAGGTGAACGGTCATAGACTTAATCACTACTTTGGAGAGGACATACCACATATGGTTGTCCCGGATCTCCAAACCTTCCCCAAGGACCAATGAATTCGGGGACGGGTCAAGCTAAGTGACCCTAAACAAGCGCTTCGTGGGAGGCAGCCCATGCTTATCCTAGTAGTAGTATTGTAGTAATGAATAAGTGTTTTTTGTTGTAAGGAGGTGTTCCTCTTCCATTCTCGTTTGCTTGTGTTTTTGTGATATATGTCCAGGATTGTCCCGGATTTTTGAAGCCTCTCGTGCTCGTGGTTTTGTCCTTCGTTCACAAGAGCTTCAAATCCTCAGCTTCATTTGGGAAATCCAATATCCTAATCTAATCGACTAACGTTTATCTTTAAGCATACTTAATAAACGGCTTAGAGTGACGTAGAGACCCTTCTTAAAACATTGAGGACAATGTTTAGTTCTAGTATGGGGGGGATCTATCGATTTGATTGTGCCTGCAGTCGTTGTTTTCACGTAATCCCGTTTTTACCACCAAAAATTTTGAAAAAATACCAAAAAATTAAAAAAATTAAAAAATTTCAAAAAGAAAATAAGTGTTTTGTCACAATTTTGACTTTCCTGCTGGGTAGAATGAGAATAAATTTTGACTCGATCGAGCGTGTTGAGCTCTAGCTTGTTCCTTAACTTTTAGACTAAGCATTCGCGGAACTTCGCGAAGAACTGGATGCTAAACAAGGATTAGTTGGAAATCTTAAGAGCTCATAAGTGTAATTTGTGGCTTTTTCTCCCATTAGCTCCTAACCGGACTAATAATATGTGATATTTTTGAAAATTAAACTTAAATCAATAATTTTTGAGATGTAGTCAATAATAATTTGTCTTAGTTCAAATTTATACTTAAATTTTTTAAAAAGAAGTCTTCTTTATATCATGAAATAAAGTAAAAATGAAAAAAGTGGAAAAAAATGATGATGAAAAATGAAAAAAAAAAGAATGATGAGTAATAATTATAAACTGTGGGCTGATAAAAGTTTGCCGGCTCACAACCGATGTTGAAGCCTTCTAAAGAAAGCCCATAGTAAGAATAATAATTCGAGACTGATAAAAGTTTGCTGCATCTTGCCGGCTCACAACCGATGTTGCAGCCTTCTAAAAGGTCGAGGGTTACGGTTGCATCATGGTTATGTTAATGTTAAGTGCAATAAATGTGATTAAATAAATATAGGGAAAATATCTTTTTCTTAAATTTAAATATGCTTTCGAACTAAGACTATTTCATTTTAAATAAGCTATGTATATACGGGAAACCTAAGTGTTTTTGAAACCGAAGGTCCGTGAGTCTCGATACTAGTCTTTGTGAGGTGTCAAAAGCCTAGTCAGTTAGCCGCAAGGTTGGGATGTGCCGAGACGAAAGTCGCTACATTGGATGATCTCGCCTTTAAACTCATTATTCTCGGGTGGAACGTAAAGCATAGAATTTTGTAAAACGTTGATCCATGGTTGAAATTCGAAATGGCACATTCACCTAATATATAATAATTGTCGGGAGTGAAAAGTTCACAAGTTGCAAATATGAGTAGTGTTAGCATTTTAACTTATATTTAACGGTGATTTCGTTTTAAGCTTGGTTTGGAATAAGTGAAAAGTCGGGAACGATAAATTTATCCTTTTAAAGGGTATTTTAGGATTGAAATGGGTCTTGTTCTATGATCCCTAAAAGTTATAAAAATAACGAAAGTCAAATATGTTAGTTAATTGCTTAAAAAGAAAAATACAAAAAATGAAAAAAAGGAAAAATATAAAAATATTAGTGGTAGTAAGTGTAAATATTTAAAAAATGGTCAAAACGGGGCTTTTCAAAGCTTTTGATTCTTTAATTCCCCATGATGAATATTACTTATAACATTGCGTGAGGACAAGACAATATCTTAGTATGGGGGATTTTGGTATGTGCTTAATTACACATACTATTTTCCATTAAAAACGGACCTAAATGACCAAAAAAACCAAAAATACATTGTATTTGTATGTTTTCACTTATATTGTGCAGGAAACGGATATCCGACAAAAGGACGAAAAACGAAGCCAAAACAACAAAACCGAGCACGAGAACGAAAAAAGCGTGAAAAGTCAAAAGGTCAAAGTCAAAAGTCAACCAAAAAGTCAACCCCGACAAAGTCAAAGTCAAAGGCGGAGCCGATATCGAAGAAATGTTAAATGGGCCAACCCGTACCCATCTAATAGGCTGGGTCAACCCATTTAAACATTATGAAAACTTAATAAGCCTTAAAGACTTATAAAGAGCCCAAACACTCTTTTTATAACTCGGCCAAAACAACAAGCCCAAAACCCTTAAGACTTAACAAACCAATCCCTTGGTTGTTAAGTCTGTTAGCCCACAAGGACTATACATGCAATGAAAACATACACTTTCAGGGGCTTAACTTGCCAACCCCCTTTAACTTATTTCACCACAAAAGACCATTCATGAAATTAAACAATACAAATTCTAGGACTAAACTTGCCATTTCCCCAAACTTTTACCCTGAAACAAAACACTGTATATCTTCCCACATCTCGCCAAAATCACCAGTAATACTGTTCATCTTTTTCCTCTCACCCCTGCAACATACAAACAAAACCATCCCTTTCCCATCACAAGGGCTTATTGCCATGTTGGCAATCCCCTCTTCCCTTATTCGTCAAGGGAAAATGACAAAGGATCAAGGGCCAAGATCATTGGGCTTGGGCACCACTCATAATCAATGGCTGAGATGAAGACTTTGAGCTACTCACACAAGAAGCACAGTTGCCTTATGTCTCACAGAAGAAACACACATCCTAGACCTTCTTAGCTTTCATATAAATAGGTCCTTGTAAGCCCGAAAGAGGCACTTAGTTTTAACCTAGTTTTAGTTTTCAGTTTATTTTTAAGTCATTGTCTTTAATTTCCAAGTCCTGTAACTTTTTTTTAAGTATTAATAAAAATTTAAAGTTTTTAAGTCTAATTTTGAATTCTTGTTTTTCCTTTGTTAAAAGCCTCTTATAAGCTCTTATTTAAACACATAAGCAATCTGTTTTAACTTAAATACTAAGTACTTAAGACAATTTTACAAAAAAAAATCCACCCTTAAAATACCACAGCTTCTTTTGGATGATAAGCCAAACTTGGATGGGCTTATGGACAATACTAGCTTGTCTTTTGACAAGCTAGAGCTTGTAGATTAGCTTATTTATAAGCTTGTTTGCCCTGTTTAAGCAAGGGCTTTTGTAAGTTTCCATTTTTTTAATCTTAGCTTATTTACTGTAGCATTGCTTAATTCCTGCTTATTATCTGCTTATTGTTGCTTATTATTGTTGTTCTACGCTTATTTTTCTTTGTTTATTGCTTACATGTCATTTAGTTAAGTTTTTTATTTAAAACTGTCTATTTTAGCTTATAAACTGCTTAGCTTAATTTGCTTATTTAAAGTGCTTATCTCTTGTTGAAAGTTGC
>BQNB010025260.1:0-52349 GCA_026074375.1 Tanacetum coccineum
AACTAATTGATTGACCGAGACTTAAATACATAATGAACGAACTTCATGTTCGACTCAATATTTTGAGGCTAACAAAACCTAAACTAGATAAGCTACAAGCACCTTATACCTACCCTAATAAGCAAACCTAAACACTCAAATAAGCAAATAAGCAGTTTGGCTAAAATACAACTAAAAACAGTCTACAGGGACATTTTTAAGCTAGTTTTTAAGCTACTTAATCAATAAGCTAATTCTTAAAACCTAAAACCAGATTAAGCTACTACTAGAAAAAAGCAAAAAGAAGACAAATAAGCTAAAAACAGATATTAACCTAGACCTAATAAGCACATTGGACTAAAAATGACCAGACAAAATAAGCTAAAAAGTACTTAAAATAGACTAAAAACTTAACCACTACTTATTAAGCTACTTAATGAACTATTAAGCAAATTAAATAAACTAAAAAGCTAAACAAAAAAAGAATTATACTTAATAAGCATAAAAGATTCGAAATAAGCAAATAAAATAAGCTCAAAAACACCACAAACCTATAAGACAGTAGACTCTAAGTATGAACTTTAAAGACTTTTTGATAGATTTTAATCTAATATTTAAAACACATAAGCTCTTGAGTCAAACTAAAAGTTTAAAACTGATAAAGGACAAGTCCCAAAGAACACAAATAAGTTGAAATTAAGCACAAAGGAAAAGAAATAAGCAAGAAAAAGGGCCATTAAAATTGACAGACACACTACTATTCTTTTTGGCTTTTCTTAATGAGATGCTACTTAATGCTTTAAAAACTTAAGGACACTTATGACCAAATTTAAAATAAGCTAAAATAAGCTCATCTAGACTCAAGTTAACCAAAAATAAGCTAAACAACTCTCTAAAAGATCTGCACAAGCTGTGTTATTATAATCTTCATCATTCAAAACCTTTTTAAAGAAAACATGCTCAAAATGATTTTTCCAATGACAATGGTTTAAAAACAGATTTAAATTGACTCAATGCAACAAGTAAAGACTACTTAGAAAATCTCTAAATGCAATTTTTCAAAAGACTAAATGTATAAGCAGTATGACCTAAACTTAATATTAGCAGACTATGATCTATAGACCTTAATTGAACTTGACAAAAGTAATTTGAGTGACAATAATCGGCTAAGACAGATTTTCATGCTTAATCCAAACACTCCTTTAAATGTTCAAATTCCATTTTTAAGCTTAATAGACCTAGATAAGTTCTGATAAATGAAAACAGATAAAGACCTATGATTATTAATGACAGATAAGCAAAAATCAAAGACAAATAAGCACAGAATAATAAGCTACTCTATTAAGCTATTTTAACTACTAAAATTAGACAGAAACAAATAAGCTATAATAAAACTAAAACTAAGCTCTTAAACTAACATAATAAGCTAATAAAAGACAGAATAAGCATTTATAAGTAATAACAAGCAAAAATAAGCAGAATTAAGCAGTTTAGCAAATAAGCAATTTGAAATATAAAAGGAAAAAAATGAAATAACCTGCAGCCATAAGCTTACAATGAAGAACCTAAAGCTCTAGGGATTCAACTTGTTGTCAATAAGCTGAATCCAAACCCATAAGCTCATCTATTGCTAGCTTATCATCTAAAAAGCTCAAAACCAAACATAATATAGATAGAACAGTAATTTTTAATACAAGATATTTAAAGAAACACTGAAGTTTTATTAAACTTTGGAAAAATTACAACTAAAAATGAAATTAGAACATTTAAAAGATAATGGAGCTGAAAATTACATAAATAAGTTTAAAACTAAAAACTTAAACTTCATTAAAACTTGAAAGTTACATTGCTTGAAAAGTAAAATGCAATTGAAAGTAAAAATAAGCAGTACATAAAACTGGAAATAAACCTAAACTAATCCTCCAATCTAATAATCCAAAATGAAGAGAACCCTATTCTATTTATAGCCAAAGAGTGAGAGGAGCTTGTGCTTTTTGTGTGAGGAGAATGTAAGCCTCATCCAGGCCATTGATTCATCTTACTCTCCAAGGCTTGCAATCTGAGCCATTAATTTGGTCATTGTACCATCAACCAATCAGAAAGTAGAGGATTACCAAGGTGGATTTGTTGGTTTGTGAAGTGGGGATGAAGGTGAGAGTGGTGGGTTTGTTTGTTGGAGCAGGGGTCAAGGAAAGTGATGGGTTTTTGGGGAAGAGGGATGAACAGTGATGTTTTGGCGGGTTTTTTTGTTTATAAAGTTTGAGCAGGGTAAAAGGGTTAAACGGGGTTAGGTTATGGGGGACTAATGGTGAAAAGTTTAGGGACTAACTTTGTTAGTCCCTAAGGACTTATGGTGAAATAGAAAAAGGACTAGAGGTGTAATGGACTAACAAGTGTTATGGTTTAGTGGGTTTGTGCTTATGGATTGGGCCGGGTTAGGATTAAAAGGTTTTGGAGTTTATTAACTTATAAGGTTTATAGATAAGGCTTAATGGGCTGGCCCGACCTATTAAATGGGTGCGGGTTGGTCCATTTAAGATGCACACGTCTTTGGCTTCGACTTTTCACACTCTTTCCATTCCCGTGCTCGGTTTTGTCGGTTTTGGCTCTGTTTTTGTCCTTTAGTAAATATCCGTTACCTGCACAACACAAATAGCAAAACACACATATATTTGGTATTTTATGTCCGTTTTTGATCATTTAGGCTCGTTTTTATAGGTAAAAGGTATGTGTAATTAAGCACATACCAAAATCCCCCATACTAAACTATTGCCGTGTCCTCACGCAATGCCATAAGTAAACACTTTAGAAGACTAAGAGTCTTAATCCCCCTTGACTAATTACCTCGAAAAGTAGCTAAGTGTTCATCAAAGGGAATTAAGAACTCATTAGTTTTGAAAAGCCCCGTTTTGACCATTTTTAAATATTTACACTTATTACCACACATATATTTTTTTGTATTTTCCCTTTTTCTCATTTTTTTATGCTTTTATTTTTAACCAACTAGAATGTCCGGACTTTCGTTATTTTCATAACTTTTAGGGTCATAGACCAAGAAGCACTTCAATCCTAAAATGCCCAAAAAGATAAATTCATCGTCCTCAATTTTTCACTTGTCCCAAACCAAGCTTAAAAACAAAATCATCGTTAAATATAAGTTAAGATGCTAACACTACTCATACTTGTAACATGTGAAACTTTTCACTCCCAGCAATTATTATATCTTAGGTGAATGTGCTAAATAAATTATTGTTATTGACTACATTAAAAATCGTTGATTTAAGTTTAATTTTCGAAAAGAGCACGTATTATTAGTCAGGTTAGGAGCTTATGGGAGAAAAAGCCATAAACTACACTTATGAGCTCTTAAGATTTCCAAATAATCCTTGTTTAGCATCTAACTCATAATTAACTCTATCATTTCTCGTTTTTCGCAAATTTAAAATCTTTAATAAAAAGATCCGCGAATGCTTAGTCAAGTTTATAACGGTTAAGGGACAAAGCTAAGAGCTCAACACGCTCGATCGAGTCAAAATTTATTCTTATTCTACCTAGCAGGAAAGTCAAAAAATTGTGACAACACTTATTTAATTTTTGAAAATTTTTTAATTTTTTTTATTTTTTTGGTATTTTGGTGGTAAAAACGAGATTACGTGAAAACAACGACTGCAGACATAATCAAATCGATAGATTCCCCCATACTAGAACTAAACATTGTTCTCAATGTTTTAAGAAGGGTCTCTACGTAAATCTAAGGCCGTTTATTAAGTATACACAAAGATAAACGTTAGTCGATAAGATTTAGGATATTGGATTCCCATAATCATGCTAAGGATTGAAGCTCGAGTGAACAAAGGACAAAACCACGAGCACAAGAGGCTTCATAATCCGGAGCAATCCTGGACATACAACAAAAACAACAAAATACGAGAAAGAAAGAGGCGAGCCTCCTCACAACACACTTATTCATTACTACTATTATAATTATATTAGGATAAGCATGGGTTGCCACCCACGAAGCGCTTGTTTATTAAAGAGGATAGAAATGGAGATACAGAACATCCAAGGTAGGAATGTTCCCTCCATAGATCATCATCGGGTTTTTAGAAAAAAACTGGAAAGCGTTAAAGCCCCGATGAGATAAGAGATGAACTTTGTCCTCATTTTTGAATGAAAATGGAAGCAAAGTGACAATCACTGGACAAAGGGTGGGTTGGGTGGGTAAAAGTCTAGGCATAAGAACATAATGTTTAGAAATATCACCCACCACTTTGGTAGTCAAAAGTCCCGTATCGGGCTCAAAGTAAATTCCATCATCCGACGGTTTCGCAGGAGGACGAGGGGATGATGGAACATCAAAATGAAATGACTCATTTTTAGGAAGTGAAGGAGAATCATTGCTAAGCAATTCTTCAAGGAAAAGGATATCCCCTTCAGATTCATAGTCATCATTCTCAATTCCTGGTGGCATCGAGTCATCCGGAGTAAGAAATAAATCGATCTCCTTCATAAGAAAGTCATTATCCTCAACGGGGATAGGAGATGGGGAGAAAGATTCGATTACAACATCAGAAAATTTAGGATTTAGTTCTTTTGGAGGTCAAAAAAGATCCGAGAATGCTTATCACATGAAACAATTTAGTCCAATTTAAAAGTTAAGGACATAGCTAAGAGCTCAACCGCTCGAATGATTCAAATAATTCTTATTCTACCCATCACAGGTAAAGTCAAACATTGTAAAAAACACTTATTTTATTTTTGAAATTTTTTAATTTTTTAATTTTTTGGTATTTTGGTAGTAAAACGGTATTACTAAAACAAACGACTATAGGCCCACAATCAAATCGATAGATCCCCCCATACTATAAAACATTGTCCTCAATGTTTTAAGAAGGGTCTCTACATAAATCTAAAGCCGTTTATTAGGTATGCTCAAAGATAAACGTTAGTCGATAAGATTAGGATATTGTATTCCTATAATCATGCTAAGGATTGAAGCTCGAGTGAACAAAGGACAAAACCACGAGCACGAGAGGCTTCATAATCTGGGGCAATCCTGAACATACAATACAAAACACGAAACACGAGAAAGGAAGAGGCGAACCTCCTCACGTCACACTTATTCATTACTACTATTATATTAGGATAAGCATGGGTTGCCGCCCACGAAGCGCTTGTTTATGAATGAGTCACTAAGCTTGACTCGATCCCCCATACTTGAGCTGGTCAAGGATGATAGAAATGGAGAAATGGAACATCCAAGGTAGGACGGTCCCCTCCATAAATCATCATCGGGCTTTCAGAAAAATCAGAAATGATCTGGAAAGCTTTAAATCCCTGATGAGATAAGAGATGAGGAGATTTCTCCTCATTAGAAGCAAGAATACCATAATTGAAAACTTTGTTCTCATTTTCGGATGAAAATGGAAGAAAAGTGTCAATCAATGGACAACGGGTGGGTAAAATACTAGGCATAAGAACATAATGTTCAGAAATATCATCCACCACTTTAGCAGTTAAAATTCCCGTATCGGGCTCAATATCGAAGTGAATTCCATCATCAACCGGTGGTTTCGCAGGAGGACGAGGAGATGATGGATGAAATAACTCATTTTTAGGAAGGGAAAGGGAACCATTGTTAAGCAATTCTTCAATAAAAAGTATATCACTTTTCCGTGAATAGTCATTCATTCGTTAATTTTTTTTTTTTTTTTAACCCGATGGTTTATCGAGTTATCAGAAAAGCAATATTATATATCAATCTCCTCCATAAGAGAGTCACTATCTCAATGGGATAGGAGGATGTGAGAGAGGGATTCGTTATAGAATCAGAATGTTCAGAATTAAGTTTTTTCGGACGGTCGAGGAGATGAAATTATCATACTACGACTTTCTCTGTAAGAAGAATTATCTTCTCGGGGATCAAAGTCGGTTTCATCTGATTCCCGGATGGAATTCAAATGTTATGAGCGAGTTCACCAAAGAACTCCTCAAGAAGAGAATCAAACTTAGGAGAAGAAACTATCGAAGTATCTCGATTAAGCAAAGATTCTATAAGATTAGATTGTGTATTAAAGTGATGCAGATCTAACTTAGTAGAAATGATTTCTTCATCAAAAAGAGGGTTCGAATAAATTTTGTGATACATTTTTCTTAACGGACGTCCTCGTCATAAAGTGACTCGTCATCAATAGAGTAATCGTCGTTAGAATCAAAGATGAGATTATAAAAAAGTGGGTAAGATCATCACAAACGGGTATATCACACTCACTTTCAATATCGGATAAATCTTTGGATAAAACCTCGAAATCACTTGGTATTGGGAAGAGGTTCTCAACATTAGACTTTATTACTTCGTCTGATTTCGTTTCCAGAATAGTGTTACGATGCTCATCCTCCATTATAAGAGAGTCCGTAATCGGTAAGTCGGGTGTGATTGCAACTGACAGAGGAAGTTCAGAAATAATATCTCTCAAAGGAATAGAACTTTCCTCGTCGTCATCATCATCATCATCATAGAAAATAGGAGGCTTCCAATATTGAGAACTAACTTTAGCTGCCTGCTCTTCTACAATATTCTTTTCTCTCTACAATTTTTGTTGAACTAACTCATACATGGATAACTCATGTTCATTAATCTTATTTTGAAAATTGAAAGGTTGATGATTAACGGAATACTGTAGGGGTTGAACTTGGTCAAAACCAAAAGAATTAGAATCATAGCACGGATTAGGTTCGTAATAATTTTGATTCATCGCTTGACATTGAAAAGTTTCATGAGGACCCCCACAGTTTTCTCAACAAGGATATTGTTGTGGGTAACTTTGAAAACTTTGTGGGAAATCATTATTAAAGTCTTGATTGTAACACGGTTCTGGATTATAGAATATCAATTGTTGACATTGAAAAGTCTCATGAGGACCCCCACAGCGTGTACAACAAAGATATTGTTATGGAAAGCTTGATGAAGTTTGTTGAAAATTATCAAAGTTTTGATTGTAACACGGTTCCGGCTCATAGACAATCGAGACTTGTGGTGGACAATCGTAACCATAATGAGCATTGTTTCCACATAACTCACAAGAATACGTCTGGGGTTATGGAGGTGGGTTGAAAATATTTGGAGAATCAATGAAAGAATTTGGATTTGAATCATTAACGAATGATTTTTCAACTTCATAACAGCATAAAGCACAAACTTCATCCGTATAATTTCTTCTACACCGCTCACAAGTACATTGTCGACAATGTAGACCACCAAACGAACCTCTACACTTGGAAAAATTACAGTGGGGGTTGTTGAGCTAGAGTCGGGGTTGTCATCAAAGAAATCGGATTAGATCACGAAAAAAATTGCTGCTATAGGACTCACATATTTGAACAACAATGTTCTTCTATTATACAATGTCCATAGGTAAGCACATTTTTAAACTCATAATGATGTAGAAATTAAAGAGGGGAATATAAATGAGAAGAATTAAACAAATTGGGGTTTTAATAAATATTTTTAGATTTTTTATGTATTTTAAACAAGAGAAAATATTTTTGGGACCGATAAATCAAAGGTGCACGGTAGCTCTCTAAATAACGCACAAAAAAGCGAATGAGCGGGTAAACACGAAGCGTTTTAAAAACCTTCTCCTTTCGGGTCGAAGTTCGTTGGATCAACCCTCCTTATACCTCTCTTATAGTTTGTAATCAAAAGGTGAGCCGATTTGAAAATTGATATCACGGTTTCTTTTGTTGTATATTTAAATTTTTGGTATTTTAAATACTTTAGGAAAAGTATTTGTGATTACTTTTATTGTTTATTCATAAAAATCAAGAAATTAAAATATTTTTGTATTTTATATTTTTATAATAATAAGAAGAAAATATTCACAAACGAAAATGATAACTTCACAAGGAAGGGTCTTCAAGGCACAACAAACTTCAACTCGATATTTGTTTGACCTAAACTAGATCGATTCCTTAGGTGTGATCTAAGGTTAAATTACCTTGATAAATCCAAAGATAACTTTTGTAGAACTTTGTAGTATATTAAGTGAATGTGAATATAACCTTAATACCTAAAAGTATTAGAAAAAAACAGTAATCTTTGAACAAAATAAAGATATAACCAAACGCTCCAATTTATTTGTTCAATAATATGTGTAATCTTCACTTAGTTACTAGGGTTTTACAACTTGAAGTTTTCTTAATTGACTTTGACAACTAATAAAGTTTATATGCAAAAACTGATTATCCCAACTAATGCACTAGATCCCCTTTAATAGGACATGTCATTGGGCCGTCGAGCCCAATAAGGGTTCGGGTTGGTTTCTAGAGTATGCTAAGGCCTATGAGAGTTTGGTAAGCACTTTTGGCTTCTAAATAAGCTCGTTGTGCTTATTGATAAGTCGTGACCTTGTGGACGCGGCCTGTTGGGCCTATTGGGCCTAATAGTGGTCGTTTGGGTTTTAACGAATTCAATTATGTCCCGTTAAGTGCTCTAGTGTTTCTTAGGACCCGTTATTATACTAGTAACCTATGTGAGCTCATTTTAGCACGCATCATGGTCGTGTTTATCACATGCAAACGTCTAAGTAGTTAGTGTATATGTTCCCAAGCCAAGCCATCAAGTTTATGTGAAAAGTTTACGTGTAGGCTTCGTAAACTTCATGTGTAAGTGTTAGTATTCATGTTGGTTTCCACACTTGCACTTAGACGAAATCGCTTAAGCCTTACCTTATCATTAAGTTACGTTTTACATGTTTCATTATATTCTAGTACCACACAAGTCGTGTACAAGTATGCATATGTATGTATGACTAGCACGTTTCTTAATTAACATGCGTGAAATTACTCTAGTGCATCATATATATCCATACGCGACATATAATCTAGATAACAAGGAAAACATGTATAGTACAATTGCCATAGGTTCGCATACGACTTACAAGTGGTCTTAGAGCTTGTTATCGAGCGTGCGTGCAAAAAGAAGCTACTCACGTGTGAGACACGACCCAAAATACTAACCAAAGCTTCAAAGCTTAGTGTATACTCAAACCCTAGCTCGCGTAAACCTTGAGGTCGCGTATGTAAACCCTAGCGAATATATTTTGACTCGAAACAAGATGTGTGGTGTGCTTGGGTGCGGTTTGTGACCCGAACAAGAGAAAAGAGTATATGTGTTTATGGTTTGAGTGAGTGTGAGTTGTAAGAGTGTTAAGTGTTAAGTGTGAGTGCGTATTTATAGGCAATGAGCTAGTTACTCTCCTAGTTTCACAAACAACCCAAACCGAACCAAATTGGTGCCCTAGGAGGTGGTTTTTGTGGGTTCTAGTTAACTACACATGGTTTTCTTGCTATACCACTTAGTACAATCCTTAATTGCACAATATTTGTACAAGATATGAAAATCTTATAGATTTATGTATATACATGCATGTAACCGCGGCAAGAAGGGCAACTGGGATCCTAAGGGGTCTTTAACCATTGTGTAATATGTTAACTAGGAACATTTAGTACAAGTATTAATTAAACAAGGTTTGTACAAGTACTTAGAGATCATTAGGAGATTTTTAAGGATTTCCTAGGTATGTATATGTATATATCCGGCCATAGTGGGCATTTGACACAAAAATTGATTTAATTTTGTGTTAAGGTTATAAAAGTGGGTGTTGGTTTGAGTCTAGGTATTTCCGGGGTGTGTCCAAATGTATTTTATTGCGAAACGTAGCCCTTTTACGTGACCAATAAAAATAAAATACGCAAAGTACATAATTATCTTCTTAATAATTATTTCTTACTTGGTTGATGTAAACTTTAATTTATTTGATGACCATTTACATTAAATGATTATTTCTAGTCTACGCGATTTATCTTAAAGGTTAATTTAAAAGTAAACGCGTATCGGACCAAAATAAATAGTGACAAATATTAGGAGTCGTAAAATGACCTGAAATTGAGAAATGTTACATTCCTAATGAACAAATTCTTTTAAAAACTAGAAAACCAACAAATGGCATTTCTAGTGACTATTATATTTCCTATCTATCACTAATACTAAAGGAAAGAGGTCATATACCATCTTATTTCGTCTACATGTGTTCGTGGCCATAGAAGATTTCTATTTTATAGTGGTTCATAGATAATCCATGTGAAAGAATGGTTCATAATGAACAAAATCTTTTAAAAACTAAAAAACCAACAAATAACATTTCTAGTGACTACCATATTTCCTATCTATCACTAATACTAAGTATATCATATACCAATCTATAATTTACATAATTAGAGAGTGAGACGTACCTTAGCCTTCAAGAGAAATTACCTTAAAATCTTCAAGGTATCAAGCTTTAAGGATGAGGATTTATGAAAATCCTATATGAGTTCTTTAATTTGTTTGACGAAAGCCAAAGGATGCTTGTATATGATTAACCTCGGAAGATGTGATGATTTAGCCATTTGGTCCCCATCGTTTCATGGGTCCGAAGTTATTTTTTCCGAACATGTTTTGCATTTGATTCGAACACATGCACGGTGAACATCTTCCACATTGAGTAAAGCTTGGTTGGTGTGGATGATTCCACATTGTGTGATTAGTGTTAGAGTAATTTGGTCTACCTTGGTCTCTCCTAGGTTGAGGTGTTTTGGAACGAGGATGAAAGTTTTCTTTTCTTCTCGGAGGAGGTGTTTTAGACCTCATTGTGGGTTTAGTAAATCTGACTCCGAGTTTTAAGGAAGGTTTGTAAAAACGTTTTACCTCATCATCACTTGCAATAGGAATTTTAGTATTGTTTATAAGTATAAATTTTGGTTTTGAGTTTGGGTTTGATTCTATCAATTTTTCATTCGACTCGACTTCTTGAGCTCTTACAAAATTTACTTGTTTGGTTTCGCTAGGTGACCCTTTGGTAAAATTAAATCCTAAACCGGATTTATCTCCGAAAGGTTTTTGAGAACTTATTATTTTCTTAAGTGAGTGACTACTATCATTAAATTGATTTAGCCTAGATATTTCTTTTCTAAGCTTCTCATTTTCAAACTTAAGGTCTTGACATAGTTTGCATTCTTTATTTACTTCCTTACCTTTTTCTAACCTAGATAATTTATCTTTTAATTCTAGAACTTCATTCTCTAATTTTATTTTAGCTTGTTTTAGAGTTTTATTTTTAGCCATGACTTTTAGTCCTATTTTGCATAGTATACTATATTCACTATCTAAGTCATTTTTGTCTAATGATGATTGGTTATCACTAAAGTATTCGGTTTCGGAAAGTACCTCATTAGAAGCTTTAGCCATAAGACACTTTTCGTCCTTTGTCCTTTCCTCTTCATCTTCGTCGCTATCACTCCAAGATCCTCCAACAAACGCCTTTTGATTTTGATATTTTGATTGTTTCGGACATTCTCCGATGAGATGATTTGGATCTCCACACTTAAAGCATTTTCTTTCGCCTTTGCCATTTTTGTCGTCTTTATTTCTTTGGAATGATTTTCTTTCTTCATGTGGTTGTCTTACGAATCGTCCTCGTCTTTTGAAGAATTTCTTGAAGTCTCTTATGGCCATGGCGTATTCTTCATCTTCACTATCAGAGGTTGAGCTATCATCATCACTAGATTCCTTTCTAGCTTTCAAGGCAATAGATCTACTTTGTTCTCTTTTGCTTTTGATGGTTTCAGAATCTTTCTTAATTACTTCTTCATAAACCTTCAAATTTCCAATGAGTTCGTCAAGTGATAGAGTTGTTAGATTCTTTGATTCTTCAATCGCCGTGACTTTTGCGCGCCATTTAGGATGTAATGCCCTAAAAAATTTCCTAACACAATTCTTGCTAGAAAAACCTTCATCAAGTGCTTTTAGACTAGTAATAATAGTGTCAAATTTATCAAAGGCATAATCTATTAATTCCTCTTCTGAAATCATGAATTGTTCATATTGTTGAATAAGAAGATCTATTTTGTTTGCTTTGACTTTATTATTACCTTGATGAGTGATTAACAAAGTATCCCAAGTTTCTTTTGCGGTTTGACACATGAAAATTCTTTCATATTCTTTACGTGGTAAAGCATTATAAATTACCATTTTAGCTTCATTATTTTAGCAAGTTTCTTTTTAAGATCATCATTTTGTTTATGAAAAGGTACAACTTATTTTTTTAGTTTCAGGATTTTTTGAATAGGAGGGGAAATTCACCCAATCGTTAATAAACATGCCAAAGATCTAGATCTTTTGACTTCACATAAGTTTTGAATCTATTTTTCCAATAAATAAATCCATCACTTTCAAATAGTGGTGGTCTTTGCATAGATTGCCCTTCTAAATATTTTTCCGATTCCATAGATCGATTCATGTTTTAAAATACAATTTATTTTAAAAATCTTGTTTGACGTGACTCTTGATACCAATTGTGGAAAACTAGAAGGGGGGTTGAATAGTTTACCGCTTTTTAATTTAATGTTTATGTTTGTTTATAAAAACATAGGATTGGCTTTTTTTGTGAATTTCAATACTTTGACACAATATGAATACTATAAATAGTAGAAACAAAATAAGAAAATAAGAGATAAAGAGTTAGAAAGATCAAACCACAACACAAGGATTTATAGTGGTTCGGTTACAAAGCACCTCTTCGCCCTAATCCACTCCTCGAGCACCTAACTCGAGAGTTTTCTTCACTATGTCAACAAGCTCCCTTATGGCAGAGAAAACTGTACATAACTTTCGCTTTTATCAATTTCTGTCACTAAGCTAGATGTCGAGTTCTAATCTTAGCTAGAATCAATCTATCACGACTTCAAAACTTCTTCACTACTTTTACGACTTCACAACACAACTTCACAACTACACAACTTCTTCACGCCTTAGTATTCTTCACCACACTACTTCACTACTTCATTTCTTCTTTCATACCTAAACTATCATCAACTTGGATGAATCACTAAGATTCAACTATATTATAACAATCACCAAGATCTATTACTACACAACTTTACAAGATTTACAGTTATGATCATGGATGCTTCAAGATGCAATACACACTTAGTGTAATAATTTCTTCACTTGATGATGGAAGTATTCTTCTCTTGCACTTGAGGAATTGAGCTTGGATCACATGGAAACAAAGCTTTATGATTAAATGATTAAAGGATTTTAATGAGATGTGTGAGCTGTTTTTGATCAGAAAGAAAGAGTGCAAAAGATGAGAAAATAGTAGGAAATAGTCTAGTATTTATAAGACATTCTGGAGAGCGATCTAACTATGGGACGATCCTATTTAAATAGGTGGGCGGTTCCCTTAAGTAAGGGGGGCCGCCGTGTATTTATGGGCGCCACTAGAATAGGCGCCTCCCAGGTTTATCCTTTTGTATAGAGGAAATTCGGGAACTTTCTATACCGTTTTTAGGTCTGAAAACATCTTGAATTTCAAATATTTATTTTGGTTTAAAACATTTCTTTTTATTGTAGAAAATGTTTTGTATTGTTTACACATTTTAATAAAAAGTGTGAGTTGAATAAAAATTTCCTTATTTGATATAAATGCATTAAGCATTTATTTATTCATAACATTTAAGTGGATATAATTTTCGAAATGAAAAATTTACTACTATTATTGTTTAAGTTTTTATTTTTTCATGACGTTTTTTCTATATTTTGTGATTATCAAAACGTAAAGATGTGAAAAATATTAATAATGTTTTTAGGCATTATTTCTATCAACACTTGTCAATATGCTTATTAGCATCGTCACCTGGTAAACCATGGTATTGACAGCTCTGTTAACGGGAGCGATCAGTCCGCCTCGGCCATTTCATAGCGGCTGGGGTGGGGGAGGGGCGGTGTGTAGCGTGGGTGGGGTTGGCACAGCTCCTCCATTGTTCGAAGATCAGGAGCTGGATCTTGAGGAATAGGCCCCGCAGGAGGCGGTCCCTGATTTTGGTTATTATTACTCATATTTACTTTTTTAATAAATCAAATAAAAGTGACGGTTCACCACGATTTCTTTGAATAATTAATCTCTCAGGATCTTCAAAAGGGGAAAAGTGTCGGTAGTAGAAGAACATGTGCACATGCACTAAAAAGAATTAAGATAAAAAATATTTTTGGATTTTTGTAAAGATAATAAAAGTAAAATAAAATTATATTTGGTATTTTTAATATATATATAAACGAAAAGGAAAAATAAATAGAAATGGAATTTTTTTTTAATTTTTACAAACACGAAAATAAACCTTCAAAAAAAGGATCTTCAAGGCACTAACTCGAAACACAACGCAAAAATCGTACAAATGTGACAAACGTGGTTCGATAGCAGGTTTGGTCAAACCGTAGTGTGACCTAAATATTGTTTCTATAAAGTTTGGTTTATGTGATTTTGTGATTTTATTGTGTTTCTATAGGTGTTTGTCGTAGATATGTTGATATTGGTTAATCAATCAATGAGCGTTATCGTCTCATTGGGATTGGATTTGGTTGAATTTTGGTGAAGTACATTTTCGTTCACTTTTGGTGAACAAGGAATGATTTTGGTGATCGAAGCGGGTTCGCCGTTAATGTGTAAGTAATTATACCGTAAACGTTTTTTTATGTAGTATTTAAGGGGATAAGTTTTTGGTTTTAGAGCGTTAAGTTAGGGAAATGGTTTTGTTAAAATATGAGGTTTTTTAAAAAGACTTTCTATTTTTAGAAAGTGAATTAGAAATGAAAAGTTATTTTTAGGAAGTAATTTTCAAGCAAATGGTTTTAACAAATTTGTTTTAGGTTTTTATAAAAACTTAAGGTTAAAGATAATAATTATTAATAAAAAAAATTAAAATATATATATATAAAAAAATATTTTTTTGGCATGAATAGTAAAATCCGAATTTTAGAAAATAAAAAGGAAAAAAAAATATAAAATAGAAATAAAGTCCTAATTGTAATCTAATACCTAATTAGACTTAAACTAAAACACATCTAGGGAAGCTATAAATACAAGATTAAAAACCCCTAAACCCCCTATTGAGATTTCGGCAAACAAAGAAAAAAAAAGGAAGAAGAAAGTTTTTGGGTTTTGAAATTAAGGTACGATCCGATCTTTTTAATTTTAGTTTTAAATCTTTCAATTCTAGTAACTTAATTATGATGGATTAGAGTTAAATTAGGTTTTATTAATTAGGGTTTCAAGTTTTCTGTAAATTTATGTAATTAAACTAATTAGGATTGATTAGGGTTTAATTAGAAGCATGATGGTGTAATCGGTTAGGGTTAGTTCGCGTTAAATCATGATTTAAGTTTGAGCAGAATTTTGAGTCGTGTTGTTCAGTTGATATCTCGAGATTGGTAATGATATTTTTGATTAATCTTATGATTTTTGATAAGTTCAGAGAGTCTATTTTCCAAAAAGTCTAGCCTCAAACTATTTTGAGTTCGGGAAGTCATTCAAATGTCTTTCGCAAGAAAAGTTGTCTAACAGTAAATACGGGTCAGATTTGGGTCTAATTTTGGGAGGTAAACCCCTACTTAAAATTTGAAACAAGCTTAGCCCTTTTACATAAGTTAAGTTTCATGTGTCTATTAAAAATCCTCCAAAGGAAATCGTCTAATTAGCTGTCTAAGTATGGTTTTTAGGGTCATACTTTTTAGTGTGCGATCAGGTCCGAATTAGGACAGTTTTGAAGTTTGATTTATATGAGGTGGTTACGCATATACTAAGATTGGGAATCCCATGTAGTTGTATAACACATAAAGGGAAACATGTGTGATTTTTGGTTTGAATTATGTGAATGTTTTTTTAAGTGGTGTGAGTTTAGGCGCGTAAGCGACTGTAATATTCTGCTTTTTTAAAACACAGAAAAATGCAAAGTGTTAGTGTTAAAGTCTTCTAAATGACTTATGTAAGTGTGGTAAAAAGTTTAAAAAAGTATAGGACTCTGGTAGATAAGCTTAGACATCCATCATAGTTGATGTTAATCTATTGGGTTGAATGGCCTAATTGATGTAACTTTCTTATGATGTTTATATTGTTTTAGATGGTTCGTTAAATTTTGTTTTGGGGGAAAGGTTTTGTAGATCTTTTGGAAAGCTGAGCATTCAGAGTGAGTTTCATAGCCCCTTTTCTTGTGTTTTATTGGGGTGAAAATGATGCTATGTGTTAAACTGTTTTAATTACTGTGATTATTTGCTACGTGTTATTGCTTCGTGATTTGTTCGGTTGGGAGTGGTCTTTACTACTCAACTCAAACCAACTGAAGGGTTGAAATAATACCTACTGAATTGTGTGATACGCTCCATGGCTTAGTGATCAATTGGAGTGGGTTTTGTGGAATGCTCCATGGCTTAGTGATCAATTGGAGTAGTTTGTGATTAGTTCGGTTGGGAGTGGTCTTTACTACTCAACTCAAACCAACTGAAGGGTTGAAATAATACTCAATGATGTGTGGTCACAAGCCTAAGTTTAACGTTCCAGCTGGCTAGGACTTTTTGGTGCGATAACTAGTGACATATGGATCGGGGGTAACGTTCCTACCTAGTTGTTGAAATGGATCGGGGGTAACGTTCCTACCCAGTTGTTGTAATGGATCGGGGGTAACGTTCCTACCTAGTATGTGCATTGCATGTTAGCATAATTGTCCTATAATGTTTTGATAATCACAGTAATTGATTTTGAAAAAGTAACAATGTGAGTCTTATTAATCCTATGACTGACTCACCAAACCATTGTCTGTTGACGTTATTAAGCTCATTTTCAGAGTGATGCATGGATGGAAAATAAGATTGAAAGAAGTGGCTAGTAGGGGGACCATAGGATGTTTGAGGAAGGATTTCTATTTCTTGTCTTGAATTTTTGCATCGTTTGGAAGTTTGATATTTGTTGCATGTTGCTTTCTATTGTGCGAGAACTTCTTTCATCATAATGACGCCTTTAATGTTTGCATAGTTTATGGTTATTGTTAAGACACTTTGTGTCTATACTTTACTTTATTTTATGCATTTTAGTATTCTCTTTATAGACGCCGTTGTGTTGTGATGATATCCATTCTTGTTAACGCCTCTCGTTTCCGCCTTGGCGGGGTGTGACAGATTGGTATCAGAGCCCTAGGTTATTGAGAACTAGGATGTTCGAGCCCTAGACTATAGCTTAAGGGTCCCTCATATAGTTGCATTTTAGGGCATAAGTGATTGTGTACGTATATGTTGTATGTTCTCGCTACCTAAAAGCTTTGAAGTTCTTCCTATTTTGAATTACTACTATATAATATAAAATATTTACTTTTTTATTATGGGGATCTAATAGTATATACCCCTTTGTTATTGTTTTAGTCATGTCTTCCCCTATCCCTAGAAGATATCGTTGGGAGATTGTTTACCTCACTAGACCCGCGGAGTTGGGTGACTTTTGAGAGAGAAAAGTCAAACCCAAGCGAGGCCCAACATAAGTTTATTTCATTTTTTTCCACTTCAAATGCGGTTGCTCATAATCGAGGATTGCTTTTATATTTTGGGTAACGATGTGACTTTTGTTTTGTTTGGTCGATTAGGATTTTATAGTTCGTTAGATGGATTATCATGTTTGAATTATATTTGGATTATTATTAAGTGCTATGTGGTATATGTGTGTTATCATTGAGATGTGTGGTCTTGGAAGTAAGTACACGTGTGCAAAAGGTTACAATTATAATTATGAGTCTGCGAACATAATTATAAAGGTGTCACACACGTGGACTTGTGACCTTTATTGCATTAATCATTGTTGCTTGTATGTATTACGTAAGGATGTAAGGTTGGATAGCTATGTGGATAGTAGTGTAAATGTGATGTGAGATCCTGTTAAGGATGGTTGTGTGGTTAGAGAATTCCTCTCTTAACCGATTGGGCGATTTTATTAGGTTGGGTTGCGTAGATGGTAAGGTTCCCTATCGGATACCTGTTGATATTGTCGTCGCGATTCTTAAGTTGGTTCGTTAGCTCGTTGTTCGTTGAGAGATCCAACGCTCGTGTTGGTATACTAGGGTGTTATTATAGAACTGGTGTTCTACGTTCTCCGTTCGACGTTTTGATTGTTTTCCTTTGTCCAAGGGTGACGATACTTTTTGGTTTGGTTCTAAGACCGTTGGTATGGATGAGTCCTTATGGTTTGTTTGGTTTGCAAGAGTTCCTGTCGTGTTCGTTTTCAAGTAAATTAACATTTTGGTATTGGAATCCTTAAGGTATTTTGGGAGTCTATTTTGCTATCATGATGTCTTTTGTTGCGAGTCATAAATTCCTTTTCAAAGTAATTTTGTAGTAGTCGATATCATATCGTTTAGGTGTTAAAAACTTCTTTCGAAAATAAATTATATAAATAAAATGCAACACATTTGTTTTAACCATCTTTTGATTTCTTTTATAAAATCATAATTAAAATAAGTTTATGAAAATTTTATTTAAATTTATTTTTACACTTAAAATTATTTGATTTACTAAACTAAGTTGATTCTACTTGTTTTAAATAGATTGGTTTTAAGGTTTATGAGAGGAAAGTTTTCCTTGGGTAAAAAGTCAGTTTTGGAACAAAGGTTCTTAATCTTTTAATTAATGGGTCGTGGTACGTGGTAATATTCATTGGGTATTTCTAGCATCGTTGATGCGTTTGTTAGGTCTGAGGTTCGTTCGTTATGTCGATGTTTATATTCGGTTGTTTCTTCTTTTGGGATTGTGTGATTTTGGGTCCATACCAATTGGTGCATGTGAAGTTTGGTATTTCTTAAAGGCGTGGTTCTAGAGTTGATGGTAGGTCATGTCTTCTGAGTGGTGCGATTGATGGTAGCAAAGGGAATAGATAAACTCCCCATTAGCGATTCCAAGTCTAGATTTTTGAGAATTCTCGTTTTACTTAAGTACCTCTTAGTTATGGGAGCGGTGATGTAGCCGTATGAGAGAATTGGTTGTTGAGGCATAAGGCTGGGATGGCATGCCACAAAGAGGTAGTTAAAATACCTTAGTGAGCTAAAAAGTGTTTAAGGTTCGTAAGGAAACGAACTAAAGAGGATGCGAGGTCTCATAGGAGTACCAAAGCATATGAGTCAAAATTTAGTGATACTTTAGTAGTATGTGAGCTTCTCGAAGTGTTTCTCATGATTTAGTGGGTTTTACCCTTCGTCGTAGAATAGGACTTTGTATGGAATTATTACAAGGAGCGACGCTGATTTACGAAGGCTCGTGTTGTTTGACGTTTTTAGAAAGGCAAGAGGTGTGGAACGATTGCATGAGTTGCAAGGTGATGATTAGTTATAATGGTAACTTGTTGTGGGAAGTGTATGTATTGCTTGGTAGGAAGAAAGGTGGGTAGTTTGGAATGTGCATAGATTATCTTGATAAGGGTGAGATAGAAAATTCGTATGTGATGTCACCAATGGAGAGTGCACGGGGATGACGTAGCTAAGGCTGTTTTTTTAGGTTGCGTAATGAACACGTTGAAGTTTACGGCTATGCCTTTGGGTTAACCCAATGCCACCAGGATTTTCATAGAGTTAATGAGCCGGGTGTGCATGGCCGTATATAGACAAGCTAGATAACGTATATATACCGATGATATTTTAAATCGGCCCGAAGTCTAAAGAGGAGTACGAGTCACACGTGAAGATGATCGTGGAGTCACTGAAGGAAGAGAAGATGTACGTAAAGTTTTCCAACAACGTAGAAGCGGAGCAGAGGAAAGCTATCTAAATGTGGAAGGAATATGAAATGGGGTAATGAGCGATCTTGGATTGCCGGAAGGAGCAGATGATTTCGTAGTATATTATGACGCGCGAAGCAAGGATTTGGAAGCAGGCTTGGAAAAGGGAGAAGGTGATTGTTTGTACGTCGCGACAACTGAAGGTTCTTATAAAGGATTGCATGGCTAACGTGGTAGGTTTTGCCTTATAATGCTAGAGGCATTAAGTGAACGAGACGTGGAGAGTGATCTATACGGATTCTAATGTTTCCAACACACTTTCAATTAGAAGGAATGAAATGAAGGCAGATCGATGGATTGGATGTTATTTAGTGAGTTTGATTTCGAGGCCAAGTACCATCTGGGAAAGGCAAATGTAGATGTTGTACCGTGGAATAGGAAGAAGGAGTGAAGCCAAGAATGAGTTCGAGCTAGATTTACTACAATCCGATCAAGGTTTGAGAAAAGGATGTTGGTGGCATAAGATAAGATGTCCAAAGCAAAGAACGCGTCAACATAGGATGTTGCGTGGCTTGGACCAACGAGTGTGAAAAGAGATAGAGAGTGGTTCATATTGGTTAGACAAGGTTCGGACCTCCATTTGGAGAGATGTAAGGACCTTGACTATTGAAGAGGCGAATACGACAAAGTATTCTATCCATCCGGAGCGGATACGATGTTGTGTGGTTTTAGGTTAACTAATCGATGGCTGAGTATGAAGAAGGTTATAGCTAGTTGCGGTAGTAAGTATTTAGCGTATTTGGAAGTGGAAGTTGAGTATCAAGGGTCTTCAGGATTGTTGCTACAACCTGAGTTACCCGAGTAGAAGTGGGAAAGGATAACTAAGGATATTGTTGTCAAGTTACCAAGTGTGAGTAGTGGATACGATGCGATTTGGGTGTAGTCAATGGACTGACTAAGTCACCCCATTCCTAGCTATGCTTAGAACAAGTATGGTAGATTTTAAAAGTAATTGGAATACTCACTATGTGAGATGAGTTTTTCCCTAAGGTGGGGATTATCATTCGAGTATGGATGTGCTTCATTTGAAGCATGGTATGGAAAAGAATGTAGGTTACTATTTTATGGGCCGTAACTGGAGAGAGTGAGTTGAATGGATCGAATTTGGTACAAGAAACAACCAACAAGATAGTGGTAATACAGGAAATTCTTGAGGCAGCCAAATTGTCAAAAGTGTTAGCTTGGTAGTAGTGGGAAACTTTTGAATTAATACTGGTAGGTTATGGGTGGTTGAAGGTCTCACCTTGGAGAGGTGTAGTACGTTTGGAAAGAAAGACAAGTTAGAACCAAGTTATGTAGGAACATTTGAGATCTTTGGATATATTGGGCCTATAGTTCGGTTGAGAATTTCTGTCTTATGAGCTGAGTATCGTAAAATTGGATTGGGAGGTGCTGAAAGTTTGAGTAAACCTGAATTTGTGTGGATTCTTTAGATACGTTGATCTTTGTAACATCTTATATCTTAATTTCAAGACAATTCTTGTTTGATGAGTTGCGAGGTTAAGATATAAAACACGGTGTTACAATAACTTAAGGGTTTTGATAAGTTTTCTCGATGACGAGCAAGGTACATGTAGTGGGATGCTTCTTTTCATTTGGGGTTGTTGTGTGTTGCTAATTGCACCCTTGTGGGGGTAAGCAAAGTCATTAGCAGTTGGATTCGGATTTTGGAAGTTAGTCGAGGTTAAGGTTGACAAGACTCTTTATTTTGTCAAGGAACCGATGATGTTGTGGACCGAGAGGTCATGAGTAAAAGCGTAGTATGATAGCATTAGTAATCCAAGTTGTGATAGGTGAGGTGTGAAAGTGGAAGTGAGGTAGTGAAGTAGTGGTGTGAAGGAAACTAAGGTGTGTGAAGAAGTTGTGTACGTGTGAAGTTGTTGTTGTGAAGTGTGTTGAAAGTAATGAAGAAGTTGTGGAAGTCGTGAGAGATTGGTTCTAGCTAAGATTTGGAACTCGAACATTCAGCTTAGTGTCATGAAATTAATATAATCGAAAGTTGTGATATGGTTTTCTCGCCACTTAGGAGTTTGTTTGACGTAGTGAATAAAACTCTCGAGTTTGGTGCTTGAGGAGTGGAGTAGGGGAGAACGGGTGCTTCGTTACCGAACCACTATAAAATCCTCAGTGGTTGTGGTTTGATTGTTCTTACTCTTATCTCTTGTCTTACCTTATTTGCTCATACTATCCTATTAATTGTTTAGATAAGTATATTGTTTATATTGTGCAAGTGTTGAATTCACATAAAGTCGAATTTAAGTTTTTATTAACAAACATAAACATTAAATTAAAAAGCGGTAAACTATTCAATCCCCCTTCTAGTTTTTCACAATTGGTATCAAGAGCTACGTCAAACAAGATTTTTAAAATAAATTGTATTTTAAAACTTGAATCGATCTATGGAATCGGAAAAATATTTAGAAGGGCAATCTATGCAAAGACCACCACTATTTGAAAGTGATGGATTAATTTATTGGAAAAATATATTCGAAACTTATGTGAAGTCAAAAGATCTAGATCTTTGGCATGTTATTACCGATGGTGATTTTCCTCCTTTCAAAATAATCCCAAAACTAAAAAGGATGAAGTTGTAGCTTGTCATAAACAAAACGATGATCTTAAAAAGAAACTTGCAAAAAATAATGAAGCTAAAATGGTAATTTATAATGCTTTGCCACGTAAAGAATACGAAAGAATTTTTATGTGTCAAACCGCAAAAGAAATTTGGGATACTTTGTTAATCACTCATCAAGGTAATAATCAAGTCAAAGCTAACAAAATAGATCTTCTTGTTCAGCAATATGAACAATTTATGATTCCGGAAGAGGAGTCAATAAATAATGAATTTGCTAAATTTAACACTATTATTACTAGTCTAAAAGCACTTGATGAAAGTTTTTCTAGCAAGAACTGTGTTAGGAAATTTCTTAAGGCATTACATCCTAAATGGCGCTCAAAAGTCACGGCGATTGAAGAATCAAAGAATCTAACAACTCTATCACTTGACGAACTCATTGGAAATTTGAAGGTTTATGAAGAAGTAATAAAGAAAGATTCTGAAACCTTCAAAAGCAAAAGAGAACAAAGTAGATCTATTTCCTTGAAAGCTAGAAAGGAATCTAGTGATGATGATAGCTCAACCTCCGATAGTAAAGATGAAGAATATGCCATGGCCGTAAGAGACTTCAAGAAATTCTTCAAAAGACGAGGATGATTCGTAAGACAACCACATGAAGAGAGAAAATCATTCCAAAGAAATAAAGACGACAAAAATGGCAAAGGCGAAAGAAAATGCTTTAAGTGTGGAGATCCAAATCATCTTGTCGGAGAATGTCCAAAACTATCAAGATATCAAAATCAAAAAGCGCTTGTTGGAGGATCTTGGAATGATAGCGACGAAGATGAAGAGGAGAAGACAAATGACGAAAAGTATCTTATGGCTAAAGCTTCCAATTAGGTACTTTTCGAAACCGAATACTTTAGTGATGACCAATCATCACTAAACAAAAATGACTTAGATAGTGAATATTACTATGCAAATTAGGACTAAAGGTCATGGCTAAAAATAAAACTCTAAAACAAGCTAAAATAGAATTAGAAAAAAAAGCAATAGAATTAAACGATAAATAATTTTCTAGGTTAAAAAATATAGGTATATGAATGTACATTGAAGAATGTTATATTATGTCAAGACCATATGCTTGAAAATGAGATGCTATAGAAAAGAGATATCTAGACGCTAAAATCAATTTAATGATAGTAGTCACTTTCACTTAAGATAAATAAAAAGGTTCTCAAAAAACTTCTGCGAGTTATATACGGGTTAGGTTTTAATTTTACAAAGGGTCAACTAGCGAAACCAAACAAGTAAAAGTTTGTAAAGCCCAAGAAGTCGATCCGAAAGAAAAAGTTTGATAGAATCGAGCACATAGCTCAAAACCAAAAATTATACTTATAAAATACTATAAGATTTATTGCAAGTGATGATGAGGTAAAAACGTTTTTACAAACCTCCTTAAAACCAGTGTCAGAATTTACTAAAAACCACAATGAGGTCTAAAACACCTCCTTCCGAGAAGAAAGGGGGGAAACTCCCCCTTCATCCTCGTTCGAAACACCCATCAACCTAGGATACGGAGACAAGGTAGACCTCACAAATACTCTTACACTAATCACATAATGTGATTATCCACACCAACCCATGCTTTACTCTAATGTGGGAAGAGTTGCACCGTGCAGTGTTCGAATCAAAATGCAAAACATGTTTCAGAAACAATAACTTCGGTCCCTTGAAACAATGAGGGGCCAAATGGTATATTATGATCTATCTTTCGAGGTTAATCCATCTACTAGCATCATTTGGATTTTCGTCAAACAATTTAAGAACTAATATAGGATTTTCCATAAATTCCTCATCCTTAAAGCTTGCTACAGTAAAGATTTTAAAGTGATTTTCTCTTGAAAGCTAAGGTAGATCATCTCTTAATTACATTAAATTATAGATTGGTATATGTTATACTTAGTATTAGTGATATTTAGGGAATTTTGGTAGTCATAGAAATGCCCTTTGTTTGGCGCTTTCTTAGTCTCAAAGAATTTGTTCTATTAGGAACCATTCTTTTTCTCATGGATTAATCATGGACCCAATATGAAAATAGAAAGTTTCTATGGCCAAGCAAACTCACGTATAGAAAAGAAAATGTTTGAGATAGTGGTTTAATAATGATTAACATAGATGTAGGATTTAGTTTGCATCGAAAAGTCTTGAACCACTATGGATGAACAAAAACCCCTTCCACATCGACGCTCCGCCTTCACTAATTCTATCAAAACGTCTTGTTGAATAGTCTCAAAACTCCATTCAAATATTCATCTTCCATCAATGATCGGCCTTTTCCATTTCAAAAGTATCAATTAATTTTTTCGTTCGAAGAATTAACTCATCATGTTCGTCAAGAAGTACTAGTCAACCAAATCGTTCTTATGTTTAACATCTTGATTACTCTCGTTCCGAAAATAATTGAATGAAAATTTTTATTTTAACAATGGGTTAATAAAAAAATTGGTCATTTTTCATTCTCACAAAATGGACCAAAATTTGAAAAAAAAAAATAATTCAGGTGGCGTGCCCCTTAAAATTATAGGGGACCCGGCCGTTTGTAGAAAGGGCGGCCCCCTTATTAATTAGAGGACCAGCCTATCTGTGAAAAACAAACACCCCTTACAGTCGAAATTATATACATAACATCAATTTTTTTCTTCCCCTCTTTCTCCCCACCTGCTGTTAAACGAAAACCCCATCACACAAAACCTTTATAACAAACCCCTTAAATCACCAAATCAACCAAAATTCGCATAGGGGCATTTTTTTTTTTTTTTAACTAACCCCCCAAAAAAGTCTATCAACAACAATCATTGAAAGTTTTTCAACCATCTTTGTTTTGATTTCATCCAATTTTGTTTCTATTAAAATTGGGTTGGTTTATAATTATTTCATAATCTTAGATTGTCTATGGATTCCAAAACTACAATGATGCCCGTGTTTAGAACATACAACCTTGATAGAATTAAATCAAAACACATAATGAGTCAAAAAAAATATTTAAGAACATGTATGCTCATGAACATATAGCCGAATTTTTGCATATATGCATTTTTAAATTTACACATTGTTGATTAATGCCAAAACATGATAAAAATAATCAAGTATCAATCATCCAAACATACATACTTATTTTTCAAATCAATGAGTAAAATTCTATAAAAATAAAGGAGTCTTTGGCTCGTTTCTTAGGATCAATTTTTAGAGTCAAAATGACCATCACTATAGCTTTGTCACTTGTATAAACACTCAACAAACTCGTATAAGTTTATTATAATTCTTTTATCTATATATATATATTATATATATATATATATATATATATATATATATATATATATATATATATATATATATAAATGGATACATTTTATGAAAGATATAAAATACAGGGGCGTTTGGGTTTAATATTATTAAAGCATGTTTTGAGTCAAAACAAAACACTACCTTAACTTTTGTTAAGTCATAAAACTATAAAACTATATACTTGTCAAACAAAGTTTGGTGGATTAGACGTGGAGGCAATCAAGGGCTATGATTCATTGATCTAAGGCGGTTATGATTCAAGGGATGAAATGAAATGCTTTAAGGACGCTCCTCCTCCTAGAACCTTCTTCTTCCTGCTATAAATAGAGGGGAAAGCTCACACATAAATGAAGTAGTTTTTGTCTAGCTTAGTAGTTTTTAATCTAGCTTATTGTAGTCGTTTTTAGCTTATTGTCTTTTTAATTACTGTATTTTCCTTTCAAAGCATTGTAACTCCTTTTATCATTAATAAAATTCAGTTTGTTTTTAAATTGTGTTTAATTTCTGTTTTGCTATTATGTAAATCTTAGCTTAAAATGATTTGTGATATCACCTAATAAGCTCATTAAGCTCTAATAAGCTAGTTCATATTTAGTTTAGCTTGTTTTAAGCTAAATTAAATAAGTCATTCACTAAAAATCTACTCAAATCAACTGAATAAGCCACTTGAAAGATAAGCCAGAAAAGGAAGGGCTTATAGGGCTTATTCAGAGCTTATTTTATAAGCTAGCTTGTAGATCTAAGCTCTAAAAGATCAAATTAGATCCCTGTTTAGCTGGGATCAAGGTACATGTTCTCTTTTATTCATTTTAGCTTATTTTCTATAACAGCTTATTAAACTGCTTATTGCTTGCTTATCATTGCTTATTTGTGCTTATCTTCTCTATATTAGTTTAAAATGTCTAGTGTTTAGTTTAAATTAGTTTAGTTTAAGCTTTAATTGAAACTGTCCCTTTTAGTAGTTAATATAGCTTATTAATGTAGCTTATTGCTTAGTGCTTATTTCCTCTAGGTGTTTGCTTATTTGTCTCTCATTGTCCTAGTTTTTCATCTGTTTTCACTTTTTGAAGCTTATTAGAGTATGTTCAGCTTAAAAATTGATTTTAAGAATTCTAAAGGGGTGTTTGGGATAAGGAGCTAAAGTCTAGTAAATGTGAGGATAATTTGTTTTAGGTTCTTAAGTCAGTTTCTATAAGCCTTAATTTAGTCTACAAATTAGTTTTAATAAGTTTAAAATGGTTATTATTAGGGTTTGTAGTATGTTTGAGACAAAATCCAAGTCTACTAGCCCAAAGTTCTTTCAAACTGCTTATTAGATGATCTTTGCAAAATCTAATTAGATGTTGAGGTTTTTATACTTAAAATGAGTTTAAATTGCATTGTTATCAATCAGTTTTGAGTATTGGAACTTTGGTAAAGCCTTTTTAGAATTTTTGAACAAAATTAGTCAAGTAAGATTAAGTCTAAAAAGTCCATATTGCAGATTTATTTGTGCTTAGAGTCTAGCTTTTCTTTGTTTAAATTTGATTAACATTAGCTTATTGTAGTTTAAAGTTCATTTGTTTTGAGTTTTTAGTGTGTCTAAATACTTTTTGAGTCTTAAAATTGAGTCTACAAGTAATCCTAAAACATCAAAAAGTCCAAAAACAAGTAGAGTTCCTGTCATTTTCATCTTCTTTATTCTAGCTTATTACTTTTCCTCTTTGCTTAATCCTAGCTTATTTGTGTTTTTTGAGTCTTAGTCTCTAGCTGTTTTCACTTTGTAGCTTATTTCTTTTGCTTATTAATTCTTTGGATAGCTTAAAAAGTAGTGGTTAAGCCTTTTTAGTCTGTTTTTAAAGTCTATCTGTCTTGTTGCCTTTTGTGTTTTCCAGCTTATTTAGTTAGCTTATTTCTAGTTCTAAGTACTTATTATGTATAGGCCTTTATCTGTTTCTAGCTTTTAGCCTTTTCTTAATGCTTATTTGCTCATTATCTTAGCTTTAAATTTAGTCATAGTCATTTAAAAGCTATAAGGTGTAATCTGTCTTAATAGTTTTCAGTGCTTATTTAGCTTATCTCATTGCTTATTTGTAGTCTCCTGTGCTTATTAGGTCTAGGGTTTAGGTTCTGTTTTAGCTTATTTGTCTTCTCTTTTGCTTATTATGTTTAAAAAGCTAAACAAGTTTTAGCTATATAACCAAGTGAGCTTTTAAGCATTCTGTCAGTTTTAGATAGCTTTTTCCTGGCTTATTTTTAAGCTTTGTCAAAAAGTCCTTTTATAAAAGTTGCTTATTTTCGTTTATAGTCTAGCTTTTTCAAAAAGAAAAATGAAAAAAAAAATGTTTTTACTAAAAAGGAAGTCACAGGGTTCGAACCTGTGACCTCCCCCTCAACACACCAAAGCCTCAACCAACGCGCCCTTAGGTCTTTTTTGTTAACCCTTTGCACAATTAATTACTTATATTCAGTTTTGTTATTTGCTTATTCAGCTTATTTTAATTTTTAGCAGCTTATAGATTAGAGCTTATGGACTAATTTTTCTTTATAAACCTTAAGGTTAGTGTCTAGTACTTTTATAATTTTTCTCAAAAATTTAGGATTAAGTTTAGTAATTTTAATTCAATTTTTAGTATTATTAGTTTAAGAAAATAGTTTTAATTAGATTAAAAAGTCAAAAAAATATTTTCTATCTTTTAAAAATTATTTTAAGTCATTTTAGATTAAGAAATTTGCATTTTAAGATTTTTAGAGTTTATTTTGATAATTTATGTTTATCCGTTAGCCCGTTAGTCGTTAATTAATCGTTAAGTGTTTAATTGTCGTTAGAATTTAGTTGTGTCTTTAATTCTAGATTAGCGTGCCTTTTCTGTGTCTTTACTTTGCGTTTTTAGATTTAGAATCCAATCCAAAATATTGATTATTCAAACACGTGATCACGAACCGAAACAAGGTTTTTAATTCACACTTCGTCAGGATACAACATCCGGGAGATTAAATATTGTTTGTCCTCAAGCAATTTTTATCAAACGGGATACTCACTATACTATTACTTATTTGAGATATTTAGGATATATAATATATTTTATATAGACTATTTTGATCGAATCATAGCTCTTCAACATCATGTGAAGTGTTTGGAATAGCTGGAGCCTCTGTAGATGAATTTGTTGGTGTCGGTGCAGTTTCTGTAGTTGTTGTAGATGCATTTGGAGTTTGAAGATTCATAGTTGCTGGTGCAGCAGGAGTAGTTCTTGTGACATCTAATGGTTAACCACCTATACAGTCATCATACATTGCTTCGAACAAGAGATCCAATTCACGTTGAGTTGGTTTTTGAGATGTTATTGTTGACGGAGCATAAGTAAGATCGAGTCCTAAACTGATGTGTCCAGAAGTCATTCCTTGAAGCTCAGGTTTTGAACTGCGTTGGTCAAAAGTCATCGCTAAAAGCTCATCAAATGTGACATTCATCGTCTCCATGACCTTCTTTGTCCTTCGGTTTTAGACTCTGTAAGCACGAGAAGTAGAAGAATAACCAATAAAGAAGCCGGTATCACCTTTCACACCAAGCTTCCCAATATCCTCACGATCATTCTTGGGATAACAAAGAGCTATGAATACATGTAGAAATAAGATATACGGTTTGTGTTTTCTCTCCCTTGGGGATAGAAAACACTTATACAAGAAACCCTAATAACTGCGATTGCCCTTTCATGCTATAATCGATCTCTTTTCTGGATCCTAATCCTTATTGTGATTGTGTTTTTACAGTTTAATCATTGATTGACTGTTATAACATAGTCTTATAAGATTTGTGTCATTTAGGGTTTCGTTTGGTTTTTTTATCGTTGTTTCGATCTCATGAACCCTAAAATGCATCTTTATGTTTAATCCATCCCTTTCTGTTTCATTATCTTAGATCATTATGATTTAGGGTATTGGTCAGTTAGGGTTTGTGATCTCATTATGTTTTTAGAGTTCTCATCGTTTATCTGTTCGTAATGATCTCCTATGTGTTGGTGTTGATCGTTTGTGGTTTTTATCGTTCTAAAGATCTGATCGATGTCCTTAGTGTTATTGATATGATTTGTTATGTTTCACTTTGACGGCCGGTTTGAAACCTTAATTTTTAGGGTTTCTTTTATCCTTGTTCTCCTAATCATGTTCTTTGGGAGGATTGATGTTTATAGCGTTTGGTGTGGACTGTAATCCCTAAACCTGTGTTGATCCTTAGATGAAGCGTAATTGTTTATCATATATTTCATCAAGATTTCATGATTTGTTTTTCATCGATGGGTGATGTTGCTTATGTTTGTGGGTTATGGTGGGTATGGAAGTTATGGCAATTGGTGTTGGTCCTGGAGCCTAATCGCTGAAATACAGACCATTCTTGAAAAGCTAGGGTTACACTTTGGTTTCTTGTATGGGAACTGGTTGTGTTATCGCTGGTGTGTTTTGATTCATGTGGTATTATGGCTGTTAGTGCACTTGTTACACTTGCAATCCTGTTGCATGAATGGTCGTGGGGATTATGTTTCGGGTTGATCCTGCATGTAATATGGGCATTAAGGGTGTCTGCTGCTCTTTAATGTTTCTTGGGTCAGACTTATATGGATATTAGTCGCGAAGGCTATTTGGAAGTCGCTACTGAAAATAATTGCATGGACAACGCTTATTATACTTAAAGCTAACACATTTTCTTTTGTGTTAACCATTGAAGAGATGATTTCAGGAGCTGGTATTGCCATCTTTGATGGCTTAGTGTTAGGAAGTTGTTTTTGCTTCTTTCGTTGTTAGTCATAAGAATGGTGCGTCATTCTTATTTAGTTGTTGGTTAGTACATGGTCCGGAGCTTGTTCATGAAGTTTGTATGTCATTCTCATGTATATTTAGTATTGTTGCACTAAAAGGTACGTTCTTGTTTGGCCTTAGGTAAAAAGCTGGGGTGGTATAATTCAAAAAAAACCTACACCTTTTGTACTTAAACATTTTTTGGCGTAATAATATTTATCGGGGAAACCCTTTACCCAAAAAAATGAGATATCCGGTTTTCTATCGTTAATAAGCTCGTACGGTGTTTTGTTGAATCTTTTATGAATTAGGGATTAGTTTTGAGTGTAGCACGCAATAGCTATTGCTTCAGCTCATAAGAATAACGGAGCACAAGAAAATATCAGCATCGTTCGAGCAGCCTCCACTAACGTTCGATTTCTTCGTTCAACTACCCCGTTTTGCTAAGGGGTTTTAACAGCCGACGTTTGATGAGAGATGCCAACTTCTTCATATTAAGCTTTAAGTTCTTTATTTGTGAATTCTGTTTCATTGTCGGTTCTTACAATGATGACTGGAGCTTGTATAGAACTTGAATTTTCTTTAGAAATTTCTTGATCTCTTCTGGTGCTTCATCTTTTGATCTGAGAAAGTGTACCCAAGTGTAACGAGAGTAATCATCCACGATCACCTAAACATACCGCTTCCCGTTAATGCTTTCGACTCTCATTGGCCCACACAAATCCATATGAAGAAGGTGTAACCTATTCTTTGAATTTGGAACTGGTTTTGGTTTTTGAGGTGACTTCTTGCTTTTTCCCTGCTCATATGATGGACAAAGTATAGTTGAATTTTAGAAGACCTGTGATGAGATTGTCTTTTTCAAGATCATTTATCATGTCAAAATTGAGGTGGGATAAACGTTGATGCCATAAGCAAGACTTGGTTGAAGTAGCACGAGCCATGAGACAAATAGGAGATACAGAGGTTATTCATAGAGATTGATGGTGAACTTACTGAAAAAGAGGCAAAGCAAGTTGAGGCTGATGATCAATCTATTCAGACTATTCTCATGGGTCTTCCAGAAGACATCTATGTTGCAGTAGACAGTTGTAACACTGCTAAGGAGATTTGGTTACGAGTTTAGCAAATGATGAAAGGTTCTAATAATTGGGGCTCAAGAGAATGAGGTAAAGTTGCTCAATGAATGGGAAAGGTTTAAGTCTACAAAAGGGGAATCGATTCAATCTTACTATTATCGTTTCGCAAAGTTAATGAATGATTTAGCCAGAAACAAACATATTCCGGAGAAAATATCAAGCAATCTCAAGTTTCTCAACAATCTACAGCCATAATGGAAGCTATATGTCCCTCTTGTTCATCAAACGAAGAATCTGCACGAAGTGGATTACAACCAGTTGTACGATTTCTTGAAACAGAATCAGGAGGAGGTTAATGAAGTCAGAGCAGAACAACTTGGAAAATCACATGATCCTTTGGCATTTATGGCAAACACTAAACTCCTTACACATATCTAATGTTTCACCCAGATCAACCATCATACATTACCTACTTGCAACCTCCACAACCCAACAGCAACTATGTCCAACAGCCTCCATTCAACACAAACTACATGCAACAACCAATGCAAAACCCTGATGAAATCACAGATCCCTCCTTGGTGATTCTTCATTAACCTCCTCTAACACACACCTAAATCACCCCTTGGCGATTTACACCACTTATATGAACCATGAACTAATCCATATCATAACATGTAAACATAAACACAAAGAAGAAGAAAACCAAAAATGGAAATTCGGTGGTAGAGAGATAAGGGAAGAATTTAGAGAGAGAATAAAGAGTGGATGGGATAAATAAACTCATAAAACAAGAAAATCATCCAACACCCTCTTCATACAAGGAGAGGGGTATTTATAGGCTAACAAATTCTAAGAGGGTGTTGCCTTTTACACAACATGGTCCGGGCTCGGGTTTATATGGGCTTAAGCCCGTAACACATACAATATTAGATTATCTGACAACCCTGTGACCCTTTCTAGCCTATTACAACATTGACAAAGTTCCTTAATTAATAATGACCGAGACTTTATTGTTCGACTCAATATTTTGAGGCTAACATAGACCAAACCCTATAATTCTCAATACCAAGTAGTTTAAATGGAGTCAAAGTAGTACTTGTAGAATCATTAGGATTCATATGCAGAGGATTACCAGCATCCAAATTATTAATCAAAACACTGATACACTGGTTTGTTAAATGGAGTGGTGGGAATTTGCCTTTGTGGGCGTGCGGTGCTGCTGTGGTGGTGCTAGTAGTTCTGCGCGGTGTGACTGCATACCTACTGGGGAGGGGTCCTGATTGTATGCAGGACTGTGTGTGGTTTGCGTGGGGGGGGTGGGCGGATGCTAGGCCTGCGGTGTGGAAACATAAGGTTCAAGGCCAGTCGACTGGAGGTTGGTTGTGGGGATGGTTCGGGTGCAGTGGTCGTGCTTGAGGGGCTGGTTCTTGGGGGGGGGGCGCTTGGTTTTTTGGCAGATTGGGGTGTTATAGGGGTTGTGGTTGTATCTTGAGTGGGCAAATGGGGGTGTGGGGTGGTGGGGGGGGGGGGGGGGGGGGTGGGGCGGTGGGGGGTGGGGGGGGGTTTGGGGTGGGGGGAGTTTTTGGGGTGGTGGGGGGGGGGTGGGGCGTGGAGGTTGAGGGTGGTGGATGGGTGGGGGGGTTGGGGGGGGGGGGGGGGAGGGGGTGGGGGGGGGGGGGATGTGTGGGGGGGCGGCGTGAGAGGGGCGTTTGGGGGTGGGGGGGGGGGGTGTGTGGGGGGGGGGGGTTTGGGGAAAGTGTGGTGGGGGGGGGGGGGGGGTGGGGGGGGGGGGTTGGGGGGGGTGGGGGAGAGTGCAGGGTTGGGGGGGGGTGGTGGGGTGGGGGTTGGGGGGTGTGGAGAGGAGGGAGGGTTGGGGGGGGGGGGGGGGGGTGAGGCGACGGGGAGGGGTTGGGGGAGGGGCGGGGGGTGGGCTGCCTTTAGTAGTGTCGTGGAGTGGTGTTGGGAGGGGTGGGGGTGGGGTTGCGGGGGGGGGGGGGGTGGGGGGTGGGGAGGGGTGGGGTGGGGGGAGGTGATGGGGGGGTGGGGGGGGGGAGGGGGGGGGTGGTGGGGGGGGGGGGGGGAGGGGTGGGGGGGGGGGTGGGGGTGGGGGTGCGAGGCGCGGGGGGCGGGTTTTGGCGTGTGGTGGTGGGGGGGGGGGGTTTTTTGGGGTGGGGTGGTGGTTGGGGGCGGGGGGGGGGGGGGGGGGGACTTGATGGCGTTGGGGGGGGGGGGGGGGTGGTTTGGGGGGGGGGGGGGAGCGGAGTTGGGGAGGGGGTGGGGGGGGTTGGGAGGGGGGGTTGGGGGGGGGGGGAGTGGGGGTGGGGTTAGGTGGGGGGGAGGGGGGGGGTGTGGATAGGGGAGGGGTTTGGTTGCGGTAGGGGGGGGTTGGACAGTGTTTGGGGGGGTTGGGGAGGGGTGTGGTGGTGATGGGGGGGGGGGGGGGGTGGGGGGGTGGGGGGCGGGAGGGGGTGGGGGGGGGGGGCGTGGGGGTGATGGGAGGGGGGTGGTGTGGGAGGCCTTGGGGGGTTGGGCGGGGGTGATGTGGGGAGTTTGGCGGGTGGGGACTGGGATGGGGTGGGGTGTGAGGGAGTTGGGGGGGGAAGGGTGGGGGGGTGGTGGTAGTGAGGGGGGGGGGGGTTGGGGGGGGGGGGGGTTGGGGGGGGTTGAGGGGGGGGTTGGGGAGGTTGGGGGGGGGGGTGGGGTGGGGATGGGGGGAGGGGTGGGGGGGGTGGTGGTGGGAGGAGGACAGGGGGAGGGGGGGGGGGGGGGGGGGTGGGGCTGGGGGCATTTGTTGGGTTGGGGGGGGTTTTAGTGGTGGGGGCGGGGGGATGGTGTTTTTGGTGGGGGGGAGTGGGGTGCGGGGGGGGGGGGGGAGGGGGGGGGGATGGGTGTGAGGTTGGATGGGATGGTGGGGAGGGGTTGGGGGAGTGGTGAGGGGGGTGCGGGTGGGGGAGGGGGGGGGGAGTGTTTTTTTTGATGTTTTGAGGAGGCGTGGGTGGCTGGGGGGAGGCAGTTGAAAGATTTGGGGGGGTGTGGGGGGAGGGGGGGGTAGTGTTAGGTGGGGAAGCCTGGGTGGAGGGTGGGGTTGGGGGGGGGGATTTTGGGGGGTGGATGGGGGGGGGGGGGGGGGGCATGGTGTGGTTTTGGGGGAGTGGGGAGGGTTTGGAGCGGGGGGGGGTGTTGGGGGGTTTGGGTGGGGGGTTGGTGTGGGGGGTGGAGAGGGGGGGGAGGAGGGCTGGGGGGGGTGGTTGTTGGGGTGGGGGTTCGGTTTCTGGGGGTGGGGGTGTGTTGGGGGGGAGGGGGGTGGATGTGGGGGGGGGGGGGGAGGAGGAGGGTGGGGGGGGAGGGGGTGGGGGGGGGGGGGGGAGGGGGGGACGGGAGGGGGGGGGGGTGGGGGGGGGGGGGAAGGTTTGGGTCGGGGGGGGGGGGAGGGGGGGGGGGTGTGGGGGGGAGGGGGGGGGGGGGTGGGGCCCCCTCCACACCCTCCCCCCCCCCCCCCCCCCCCCCCCCCCCCCCCCCCCGCCACCCCCCCCCCCCCCCCTCATCCACCCCCCCCCCCCCCCCCCCACCCCCCCCCCCTCCCCCCTCCCCCCACCCGGGAGGGGGGGTGGGTGGGGGGAGGGGGGGGTTTGTGGGGGGCGGGGGAGGGTGTGGGGTGGGGGGGGGGGTCGATGGATGGCGGGGGGGGGGGTGGGGGGTTGGTGTGAGTGGGGGGTGGGGGGGGTTTGGGTTGTGGGGTAAATGATTGCGGGGGTGGTTGGGGTGGATGTTTGGGTGGGGGGTGGGGGGTATGGGGGGAGGGGTTGGGGGGTGGGGGAGGGGTATTGGTGGGGGGGGTTGGGGATGAGGGTTGGGGTGGGGAGGGGGGTGGGGGGGGGGGGCGGGGGGGGAGGATATCTTTGTGGGGTATTGGGTGGGGGGAGGGGGGGGGGGGGGGGGGAGGGAGGGGGGAGGTTGGAGGGGCGGGGGGGGTTTGGGTGCTGGGGGAGAGAGGGGTGGGGGGGAGGGGGGGGTGATGGTGGTGTCGGCGGGGGGTGGGAGCTGGGGGGGGGGGGGGGGTGGGTTGGGGGGGGAGGTTGAGTGCGGGGTGGGAGGGAGGGGGGTGGGGGATTGGATGGAGTAGTGTTTGGAGGTGGGGGTGGGGGGGGGGTGCTTGGGTTGGGAGGTTGGTTTGGGGTAGGGGGGGTTGGTTGGGTTTTGAATGGTTGGTTGTGGGGGGGTGGGGGGGGGGGGGGGGGGGGGGGAGGGGGGGGGGGGGGTGGAGGGGGGGTGGTTGTGTTGGGGGTGTTTTGTGTGGGGGTGGGCGGGGTGTAGGGTTTGGGGGGATGGGGGTTTGGGGGGGGGGGGAGGGGTGGGGATGGGGGAGGGGTTGGTGCGGTGGGAGGAGGGGGGGGGGGGGGGGGGGGGGGGGGGGGTGGTTCTGGGGTGGGTGGGGGGGGGTGTGGGGTGGGGGGTGGGGGGGGGGTGGGTGGGGGGAGGCGGGGGTAGGCGAGGGGGGGGGGGTGGGGGGGTGGGGGGGGGTGGCTGGGGGAAGGGCGTGGGGTGGGGGGGGGGGGTGGGTGGGGGCGGGGATTGGGGGGGGGGGTTTTTGGGGAGGAAGGTTGGTGGGGGGGGGGGGGTGGGGGTTGTGGGGGGAGGGGGGCGGTTGGGGTGGATGTGGGTATGGGGGGGGGGGCGGGGGTGGGGCATGGTGGGGGGTGGGGGGGGGGGGGGGAGGATGGGGGGTGGGTGTGGCGGTGGATTTTTAGGGGGGGGGTGGTGGGGGGGGGTGTGGGGGTGAGGGGTGGGCGGGGGGGGTGGGGGGGGGGGGGGGTTGGGGGGGGTGATTGGTGGGGGGGGGGGGGGGAGGTGGTGGGGACGGTGGATGGGCGGGGAGGGGAGGGGGGGCGGGGCGGGGGGGCTGTGAGGGGGGGTTGGGTGGGGAGGGGGGGGGAAGGGGGTGGGGGGTGGGTGGGGGGGGGGGAGGGTGTGTGGTAGTGGGTTTGGGGGGGTGGGTGGTGGGGGGGGATGGGGGGTGGTGGTGGTTGTGGGGGTGGTTTTTTGAGGGGGGGTGGGGTGGTTGTTGGCGGGGGTTGGGGGGGGGGTTGGGGGGGGGGGCGGGGGGTGGGTTGGGGGAGGGGGGGGGGGGGGGGTGGGCGGGATGTTTTTGGGGGGGTTGGTGGGGGGGGTGGGTTGGTTTGCGGGGGGGGGTGGGGGGTGGGGGTGGGGGGGGGGGGGGGGGGGGGGTGGGGTGGGGGGTGAGGGGGTGGGGTTGGGGGGGGTTTAGGGGGCGGGGGGGGGGGGGTGGGATGAGGCGGGGGCAGGGGGTGGCTAGGGGGGGGGGGTGGGGGGGGGCGGGGATGGTTGGTGGATGGGGGGGGGGGGGTTGGGCGGGGGATGGGGGGTGGGTGGGTTGGGTGGCGCGGGGGGCGGGGGGAAGGGGGTGGAGGGGGGGTGGTGTGGGTGGGGGGGGGGTGGATTGGGTTTGGGGGGGTTGGTGTTGGGAGGTGGGGGAGGTGGGTGGGGGGTGCGGGTGGGGGGGGGGGGGATGGGGAGGGGGTGAGGGGGGGGGGTTTGTGGGAAGGGAGGGGGAGGGGGGGGGGGTGGGGGGGGGGGGGGGGGGGGGAGGGGGGGTTGGGGGGGGGTGGGGGAGGGGGGGGGGAGGTGAGGGGCGGGTTTGGGGGGGGGGGGGGAGGGGGGGGGGTGATGAGGGGGGGGGATGGGTTTGATGGGTGGGGTGGGTGGGGGGGGTTGGGGAGGAGGCGATGGTTTGGTGCTGGGGGGGAGAAGGGGGTTGTGGTGGAGGGGGGGGGGAGATAGGAGGAGGGTTTGGGGTTGGGGTGTGTGGGGGGTAGGGGGGGTGGTGGGGTGGTGGTGGGGTGTGGGTGGGGGGTGGGGGGTGGGGTGGGGGGGGGGGAGGGGTTTGGGGTGGGGGGGGTTGGGGGGGGGTGGGGTGGGTGGGTTGGGGTTGGCGGGGCGGCGGGGGTAGGGGGGAGGGGGGGGGGGTGGGCTGGGTGGGGGGGGGGGGTGAGTGGGGGAGGGGGTGAAGGGGGGGGGTGTTAGTTGGGGGGGGGATGGGGGGTGGGGGGTTTGTTGGGGGTATGGTTGGGGGGGTGTGGGTGGGTGAGGGGGGTGGGGGGGGGGGGGGTTGGGGGGGGGGGGGGGGGGGGGGGGGGGGGGGGGGGGGGTGGGGAGGGGGGGGGGTGGAGAGGGGGTGGGTGGGGGGGGGGGGTTGGGTTGGGGGGGGGTTTGTGGGGGATAGGGGGTGGGGGGGGGGGGTGGAGGGGGGGGGGGGGGGGTGGGGGTTGTGGATTGGGGAGTGAGGGGGGGAGGGGGGGGGTGGGGGTGTGCGGGGGAGTTGGGGGGGTGGGGTGATGGGGGGTTGTGGATGATAAGGAGGGGGGGCGGGGGGGGGATGGGGGGGGGGGGGAGGGGGGTGGTTGGGGTGGGAGGGATTATGTTGGGGTAGGGGGGGGGGATTGTTTTTTTTTTTGTTTTTGTTTTGTGTCTTTTCTTTTTTTAATTTTTTTTTTTTTTTTTTTTTTTTTAATTTTTTTTTTTTTTTTTTTTTTAATATTTTTCTAATTTCTACTTTTTTTTTTTTTTTTTTTTAATTTTTAATTTAAAATTTTTTTTTTTTTGTCTTTTAAGTTTTTGTTCATTTTTTTTTTATTTTTTATTTTCTTTTTATTTTTTATAAATTTCTTTTAATTTTTTTTTTTTTTTTTTTTTTCTTTTTCATTTTTAATTTATTTTTTTTTTTTTTTTCAGTGGAAGTATACCTTTACCCCAATTCATTGAAACACTTAGCCTTCTTTTCTTGAATTCCAATATCGGAACCTTTCATCATTTGTTGCACACGTAACCAGATTTCCTGAGCAGTTTCACAACTATCAACAGCAGCATAGATGTCTTCAGGAAGACCGAGAAGAATGGTCTGAATAGCTTGATCATCTGCTTCCATCTGTTTAATTTCTGCTACTGTGAGTTCATCATCGGTTTGTTCATGAAACGTTTCAGGAACAGGTACTTCACGATCTGCATCACCTGGTTCAGGAATCATTCGTCTGACATAAGGACCATTCATAATGGAGTTGTAGATTAACTTTCCATTTGGTCTACTCTTAGCATACCGAAGAAGCGAAGATGAACCAAGGAACATGTTCTCTTTGTTAAGCATGGAGGGTGGTTTTCAGAACCGGCTGCATAAATGTCTTGTTGAGTCGACATTGCAAAAAAAGTGTGATGAACAATGATAAACAAGGATCTTTAGTGGGTAAAGTGATTGTTGTTGTTGTGGATTTGAATCAATTAACGTTCACGGGATTTTACTCGTCTATGATCAAAACCGATAATGAATTAACGGGATTTTACAAGATCACTAGATAACCGTGAATGATTTGATTCGGAATCAGCGGCGAAAAATTCCAAAAATACTGAAAAGTGTCAATAAATCATAGAAAACGATGTTTTTGGCCTTCGAAAAATCCTTAACCAGCTAAAGGGTGGATACAGCGTGATCCGTCATGTTTTTATCTTCGATTTGAGAGGTCACGGGCCTTAAACGGACTTACGGATCAAAAGTTATGGCTGTTTTACTGAAACCCTTTTCTGCACACAAAAAAATTTTCGTTCGGTCCAAAAAAATTGCTCTCGTTCGATCCTTCAAAAATTTTTTTTGCTCTCGTTCGATCCTTGAAGAGTTCTCCTCGTTCGATCCTCTGGTTCGGTCCTTCGCTAGTTCGATCCTCTGGTTCGGTCCTACGCTAGTTCGATCACCTAGTTCGGTCCTACGCTAGTTCGATCACCTAGTTCGGTCCTACGCTAGTTCGATCCTCTAGATCGATCCTCTCGTTCGATCCTTGAAGTGAAATCTAGTTCGGTCCTTGAAGAATTCTCCTCGTTCGGTCCTTGAGTTGTGCACTCGTTCGGTCCAATATAGAGGAACTCGTTCGATCCTTCAAAAAGTTTCCTCTCGTTCGATTGATGAGATTTTTCACTCGTTCGGACCAAACGAAAAGAACACGGTCTAGAGATTACTAGCTACGAGAGAAATAGAAAAACTAGAAAAAAATGACTGTTATGACGAGATGGAACAAACAAAAATACCGAATGATAAGCTTAAAAAAATTACCACAACCAAATCACAACACCCAACCTTGGCTCTTGATACCACTTGTTAGGATATCATTTCATCACCTCAAACACAAAAATAAGAAAAATAGATTTTAGAGAGAGAAACTAAAAAAAAGGGAAAAATGGTTACTTGTTCATAAAAGAAAAATGAGAAGCAACACCCTCTCCACACTTGGAGAGGGCTTTAAATAGTTACAAGAGAGAACTAATCTTGTGGGCTTTGTGTTGGTCCGGTTCATAATACAAAGGGGCTTGAGCCCGACAACTAGGCCCAACTAGCTTAACTAAGTTCCCGTAAACTACGATTTACTTATACAAGGCTTCGGGTAATATTTTAATGGACCCATTCATTCAATAAAAGGCCTACGGCTAACAAGATTTGAAAGATCTTTTCCATTTGATTCGAAGCTTTTTCACGGGACTTTTGATCATTACATCTCGAAGGATATGGAATATTCGGCATAGGTAAAGTCTTCGGAACATTGGGTTCCAGAATGGGAATGGGGGTAACCAGAGGTGGGATTTGAGCGGTACTTCCTTAGAAATTTGTTTGCTCCTTATCCGTTGTCTCCTCGGTTTCTCGTTCCACTTCCTCTTTAGGAGAAGGATTAGTAGGAATCGAGGGTCCCTCGTAAGCAACACCACTTCGAGTAGTGATCGCTTTCATCTCACCCTCCGGGTTAGGAATAGTATTACTCGAAAGAATACCCGAAGTTGAGGCTTGGTTATAGACAACGACAATTACATATTTTGCAAAAATTATTTTGAATGCATTTGTTGAGTAGTTTGTTGATTCATCATGACGGCTTGTTGAGATTTTATCGTGTTTTGAATTTCATTCTTAAGGTCTCCTTTCAATGAATTGATTTGATTTTGCATGTTCCTTAACATCTGATCATTATTCCTCTTGTAACTTGAAAAATCATTTGAAATCTCTTGTTGAACTTGATTATTAGGCACTTGAAAAGGTTGGTTTTGAAATCCCTGGTTTTGAAAATTCGGAGCATGATTATTTTGAGCTTGAAAACCTTGATTTCCATGAAAATTATTCCCCCGATTAAAATTATTCCCTTGAACTTGATTCTGATTAAACCTATTTTGACCATTGTTTTTCACTGGAGAAAAACCTGGTGGTGCCATTTGATTACTAACACGGTTCGGAGGGTTAACTTGATTGTAAGTACCCGTAGTCGCACAAACACTAGCCTGATTGTTATCGGTAGCCGAACAATTGTACCAAGCATGGGTACCACAACAAGTAACGCAAGATTCCTCAACCGCTTTAACCGGAGTGAGAGTGACAACTTTCTTAGAAACAATCTCGACTAAGGTCGAAAGTTGATCTGCAAGCTTATCGATTCTTTCATCCGTTTTACTAGAAGTAGTATTCATCCTAGAAGAATTTGATCTATTACGTGAATAACGAACTTTTGATTTATTCTCAATTATGTTTAAAGCCTCTCTTGTCATTTTACTCAAAAGATTTCCACCCGCCGCGGCATTTAAGGAGTCTTGTTCATTCTCGTTTAAACCATTGTAAAAGGTATCAACTTGAGTTAACTCCATAAATCTGTGATGGGGACATGCTCTAAGCAACTCCTTAAATCGTTCCCATGCTTTACTAAAAGTTTCCTCAAATTTTTATGTAAATTAAGAAATTTCATTCTTTAAGTGAGTGGTTTTCGAAGGAGGGAAAAATTGGTTAACGAACTTGGTAACGAGATCCTCCCAAGTCAAGATTGAGTTTGGTGGTTCTTTCTCGTACCAAGTTTTAGTGGCTCCCTCGAGCGAATATGGAAACATCATAAGCTTAATCACATCGTTAGGCACATTCCTAAATCGTAAAGTCGAGGTAATTCTCTTGAAACTATTAATATGAGCATGAGGATTCTCACTCTCACGACCGTAGAATGGGTTAGCTTGAACCAACTGAATAGCTCCCACTTAGGAGTTGGAGTAACACATTACATTTATACCAACAATGGAAACGTCTAGTAACATTCCATTGTCACTAGAAATACCTGAGTTGTGGTTTCAAGAAACATCTCAGTTTAATGGTTATGTATTACTTGCTATTATCATCCCTTTGTTACATATATCGTTAAACCATGAATATGGATCCTAAATCATTCCATATAGGTTAACTATTTTTTTCTCGTTATAGAAGTTAATTCAGATATACCAAATGTAATTAAGAATCATCTTAAATTACCCTTTGGGTGCGGCCACACAATTATCTGAATAATTCTGGAGAGGGCCCAATGGTATCTTTCTACACACATATCAAGTGGAAGAACAAATTCTTTATTGACTAGAAGTGTTGTGGATGCTACTTCACATCACTTTCAAGAATAGCCTATATAACTACCTTTTTTAGGATAACGTTTAACTTATAATTAAAAACTGATATCCACACATACAAAACTTGTTTGTATCTCAAGTCTAAGGATTACTTATTTAACCATTTTCGATATCTTACTCGTGACAAGGATGCAAAAGTAAATATTGGAAGGTTGGGGGTATCCAATATGCATCCCTTTTGAATAACATATGAGTTTGGCGAAAACAATCCATAGATTCAAAATGTATAACCAAACACTTACATTTGTTTTAATTTGACAATATTCCCATATTGTTAACCGACAATGGACATATTTATAATAATAAAATTATTCAAGGACTAAACATGCAAATATAGAACACAGTAGTATAAATGAAAATGATCATACCAGGTATGTCAATTCATTATTTTAATACAACTGCTTTAAGTTCTATTATCTAAATACTAAAAACAGATATGCATAAGACTAATTAGTAATTTGAAATCTAATGTTTCCAACATTCTCAACTCTTTCTTTACAAGACAGCTAAATAGTCATCTGAGTAAACTTTTTGAATACTTGTTTCAAATTCACAAACTATGAAGGATTTGAGCGTTATGATGAGTGTCTTATTGTACATGTGCATACTATTACAAGTGTCATAGTATGAAAATGTCACAGTACCTTTTATAGGGCATTTAAAGTCAACAACATACCTATCTAAGACAGTCATCTTTATAGTTTTTTAAAATGTAAAGTATTCTCATTCTTTAATGTGTATTGCAACAATGCTCTTAGCTGAGCATATCTAGTTAGTAGATTTATCATAAATGATGAAATCCTACTTTAACTAGGATTAATTATCCTCTAGCATCAGTGTACATTAACAACACCATGCCTTATATAATTCGTCAATGTTTGTTTTAACAGTTATCTAAATGCTCTTAATTAGATATTGTTGTTGTCAGCTCATCTTGCTCTTGTGCAAAAGTAACAACCAGTCTCATACATAATATAATATATAAATGATGAATCCTTAGTTAAAAACACAAGGTTTTCATTCATGTATTAAATTATCTCAAGTGAAATATATCATTTAAGACTTGCTTCAATGATATATTGCATTGTGTTAGACTTAATCACCGCATATGTTTATTTTAATAAACATTTATTCCAAGGTCGTTTGTTTATTTCTGAATTCCAAAGTGAAGTTTCATTCTGATCTTAAGGATTAACATCTAGCTTAGATGGAATGATGCTTTCAATATGTTACACAACATATGAATTTTAAGGAAAAAAATAGTGCTCCCACTTAATGTCAGGTGAACTCAAGAGTTATCTTATATTAATCATAATCAAATTATAATTAAACATAAGATTTGGATTATTTTATATTTTATACATTATAAAGATTATATGGACTCATAAACCTTTTAATTACGCATCGTCCTCGCAAAGGTAATCATAAAGGAAAGAGTTATGAAACATAATTTCATATACATGAAAACATGTATGATAATTAATCATCTTTATTTAATCAACGCATGTAGTAAAGAAAATTTAATCACAGTCAATTGCTTGAGTATGATTAAAAACTCTTATCATAAGTCAGGCAATAATATGTATGCAATTTTGCCCTTATGAATCTTTCTTCAAAAAAAACCATTCTAACCTCACAGTTTAACTGTTTGGTGAAAGATCAATCAAGCTTAAAACATTGACTGTCTTTTAAAGATTACATCTTATCATTCATAGTTCTAAGACATTCATCAGATTCAAGATGTGATAGTGCATCTTATTAGTTAGCAGGTTTACTGTGAGCCTCTAACTAATATTCCTCAGCATTGATATTAAAATATCACTCTATTGATAAGGCATCCTTGCGAATTTATGAATGAGAGTTACATTATACTTTGGTTCAACATTTACATGTTTAACCTTAGTATGACATCAGCAAGTGTATTAAGAAGGTTATGTATTTTGTTCTTGAATATCTTCATGATCTATAGTACTCCCACTTACTTTTGTAAGTAGAGAGAATTTTCTAAATACTTAAGTATTTAAGCAACAATAGATTGTTTTTAATTGGGACAACAAAATACATTTTACAGTTCTCATCTCTAGCTTGTTAATAATATGCTTCATAAGATATTAACAAATTTTGAACTTTAATCAAGACATAATGGGATTCATCCCAATCGATAAACAGATAATGTCTTGAATACCTTCTCGGTTGAAACATATTAGGTGTATCCATGACACACGTAAATTTCTAACCATGATAGATTTTGGAGGTAGAGAAATTAAAGTTATCAAAAATCAAACAATATAAATATAGTTTGTTTCAACGCAGTAGACATACCATAATAATGTGGTATTCTATGAGTATTGGGATTGTGATACTACAACACAACTCCTTAGATAACTTAAGTCCCTTTAGGTCAAATACTTACCAATTAGGTCGAGCCAAATTGAATACACAATATTTTAAACTAAGTGCATGCTATAACATATATTTCTTTGAATAGTTCAATAATTCTATGTTCATATGTTTACAAGAAAACAAAACATGTCAAGTATACATCATAAGTCTTTGAATAATTCAAGGACCTCATGTTTATGTCCTAATAAGAAGACATAACAATTTTACTACTTACTTTATGTTATAAGTCATTGATAAATTCAAGGACTTTATATTTATATCTTAACAAGAAAACATAATTATAGTAACTAAAGTAGTTATGAACGCAAATTCTTAAGTTCAATAGTATTTTCAAGTTAATTTCAAGTTAATTTTATACTTCATAATTATGATTTTATAATTTAACCATAATTATATTGACTAAAACATGTTGTTAATATGCTGAAGTAGCTTTACAATTATATCTTGACATTTAAACATTTTGTTAATTTCATACTTCATAATTATGATTTTATAATTTAACCATAATTATATTGACTAAAACATCTTGTGTGTTTAAGTTCTAGTAGAATTATTATCTTTCTTACCTTGCGGTCAAGAGACACCAATAATCATATTATTATATGTTGTTCCTTGCACACACTTAAGATTTCTCCCACTTGTATGCGGCACAACATTATTTAATTTAGACAAACAATACGACATGCGCTTGATTGTATAAACAATATGATAGTGTCATAGATATTCAATGAACGAAAACCGGAACACCCGAGGATCTACCAAAAACGATCTAACCGGCATCACTTTGTTTGTCTCGTTATGGCTTTAGGAAAGAAAGAATATCTTTCATTTAACGTTGCCATAATAACTCCAAATCTGAAGATCGCTAGAATAATAATCTTTCCACGAACGTAGTTGCGCGAGAGTGAACAACCTGTGTATTTTCCATGGGGGTTCTATAGCTCCATAGTTTAAGAATCTATCTGTCATAGTTAGAGGACCTATATAATCAATCCACGAAGAACCAGACTCAACATTATTATTTAAATCATTACCGGGGTTGTAGATGGATGGCGCAATGAGGGAGTCTTTTTCAGTGCAAATAACTGGCGTAACTTCCTCATTTCATCAGTAGTAACTTTTACCACAATCAACCCTGTGATGAACTCAAGATCTCACCAGCTGATATTCCAAATTCTTTTCAAGGCTATCCTTTTTACACCCTCATTATACAAGACACGCAATCATCACGAATACTCGCCTTCTCTACTAGGAGTCCACAAGATCTCTTTCCACCCACGAAACATCCTCCTCTCGCAAAAACCCGACTAGAAGGCCGGTACCACCGGAATTTTCCACTCATGTTAATCATTCTTAGGGGGAATCTGATCACAACTATCCGACATTCCAATTGATCCCATTTATCCTAACTTTAATCCAAACTTAGGACCGCATCTGCATCCTTCTTTTCCAGAGGATTTGACTTGAATTGACCCTCCATCGATTTCAATATTGGCGGCCCAATATGCATATCCTCGTAGCGTTTAATACGTTAAGTCCGATTACGTATAAGAAACTATTTAATGGACTCTATCATCACGATGTAATGCTCTGTAAGGACACAAACCTTTCCACATGAGACATTGGACCATTACTACTTATCGTAAACACGCTGCTTCCCACACCGACCACCCAAACTCTTATAAACCTCTGGAGCCTCATGATGCCAATGGTTGATAGACCCACAAGGGTCTCATCCAAACACATATTTCATCTGGATTAAAATCGTGAGGAAACATCTTTGAATCCAAAAATATCTACTTTTTACGCCTTTGAAGTCTTGACGCTTTCCACTTGATTCCATTAGAGTCGAATTTACCACAAAACCAACGTCACCCCTAATATCTTTAGACCGACCTTCATCGAATCCCTCAGAAGACATATGTTTTAGAAGCTCTGAAATGACACTTACATCTTTAACTTTAGCAAGAATACTTCGCTCCATACACATCAATTCCAATACAATAGGGTCTACGAGATGACTTCACCGCTACATTTACCCGCTTCCTTATATTCCTTCGTTACAATCCGACCACCCTCCAAAGATTCTGCTCCAGGCATTATGTCACGTATTTGCCAGACATGTCCAACTGAGTTGTGCCCAGGAAAGGCTTTAGCCTGTCCGTGTTTAAAAAGATGAAAAACATTTTCGTTGGATACTAACAGATTGGAATAGTTCGGACCTACACTGGGTTTGCGTCCCCAGAACGTTCCACATGTTTTTATAATCGGTACACATACTTCGCCAACATCGGCCATATAATTGAAAACCACACCTATCCATCTGCGTTCTAGTTTGGAAACTAACTGATGGATATCATTATCGTTTATTAAAATCGTACAAAACCAAATCGTGCACCCGTTTTGGATCTCTTTGCAGCTATGTTAAAATCGATCACACACCAATTTGTATACATATATCCCGAAAGATCTTGGAACGACGCATTCCCATGGGATATTAGAACAAAGATTGATGAATTAAGATTATGTTCCTCAACGAAATTTGGATGGGATTTGTTGGGAAATTCCTTTGTTACGTTGCTTCTTGACGACGATTATTGTCGAGATGATCGTTCCTTTTGCTTTCTGTATATTATTAGATCGGTGACCTGTGCCAAATTGCACATCGTTATTTACAACAGAATAGCCATAGATACAAAATAGGTTGGATAAACGGCATATCTTATGTGAAGATGGGGTTTTCGCCAATCCTTAGTAAGAATTGAATGTTGGAATTGAAATAATATATTGACGCCTTTTAATTACATATTGTGTGTGTATGTTCTTGAGAGAATTATTATCTTTCTTAACGTGCGGTCAAGAGACTCACTATTTTAATATTATTACTTGTGTTCCTGGACATCACGCATCTGACGTTGTGCTCACTCTTGTGGCGGCACATATCTATGTTTGATTGGTTGACTTAAATATACAGTCATGCGCGGGGAGGGTTGTATATTGTTGTGGGGTGGGGGGTGTGGGGGGGGGGGGTGGGGGGTGCTACCCGGGGGGATTAGGATGTGGGGTGATGGGATGCTGGGGGAGAGGGTGGCGGGTTTGGGAGGGCGTCGGGGGGAATAGATGTAGGAAGGGGGGTGGGCGGGGTGGGGGGCGGGTGTGGCGAGGTAATTGGGGCGGGTGAGAATGGGGCAGGATCGGTTATGAAGGCTAGTGCAATGTGGGATGGGTTGTCTGTTGGGGGGGTGGGGTTGGGGGTCCGGTGGCTTGCAGCGTGTGGGATGGTATGAGGAGGGTGGGTGGGAGGGGGGGGGGGTGAAGCGAGGGCGGGGGCGCGGGGGAGGGGCTTGGGCAGGGGTCGGTGGGGAGGACGGGGGGGGTGGTGGGCGGGGCTGGGGGGAGGGGGGGGGGGGGGGGGGTGGTTGTGGGGGGGTGGGTGAGTGTTGAGGGGGTGGGGGGGTAGTGTGTTCAGGGGGAGAGTTGTGTCGGCGCGGGGGGGAGGACTGGGGGTTGGTGAGGTGCATTGGGGGGGGGGGGGGTGGGTGGGGGGGCCGTGGGGAAGGAATGAGTGTTAGCGTTTGGTGGTGGGGTGGTGGTGGGGGGTGGGGTGGGCTGAGTAGGGGGGGTGGGGGGGGGGGGGTGTGCTAGCTGGGGGCTGGGGGGGGGGGGGGGGTGAGGGTGGAGGGGCGTGGTGGGGGGAGGTTCGGGTGGGGCTTGGCAGGTGGGGGGGGGGTGGTGAGAGAAGTGGCGCATATTCTGGGGGTGGGGGGGGGGTGGGAAGGTTGGTTAGGGGGGTTGGGGTGGGGGGTGATGGACTAGGGGGGGGGGGGGGTGTGGGGGGTGTGGGGGGGGTGGGTACGTTGGGGGGGGTGATGGAGCAGGGGGTGGGGGGCAAGAGGCGGTAGGGGGAGGTTGGGGTGGGGGTGTGGTGGTGGGAGTGGTTGGGGGAGGATGGTATTGGGAGGGGGTGGGGGGGGAGGTGAGATGGAAGGGGGGCGGGGGCAGAGTGAGAGTGGGGGAGGGGTGGTAGGTTGGGAGAATGGAAGGGCGGGGGGTTGTAGGGTTGGTGTGGGTCAAGTGGGCGTGGGCGGAGGCGGGAGGTGGAAGGGGGGTGGGGGGGGGGGGTGTGGGGTGGGGCGGGGGGGGTGGGGGGGGTGGGTGGTGGGTAGTGGAGGGGGGGGGGTAGTGTGATGGGGTGGGGGGTGGGGGGGGGTGTGGGGGGGGGTGTGGGGGGGGGTGGGTGGGGTGGCTGGGGGTGTGGGGGATGGGGGCGGGGGGTGGTGGGTTGTGGGAGTTGGGGGTGGGGTAGGGGGGGGTGTGCGGGGGGGGGGGGTTGGGAGTGGGGGAGGGGGTGGGTATGAGGGGGAGACGGTTGAAGGTGAATTTAGGGGGTGGGGGTGGAGGGGGGGGGGGGGGGGTGGAGGGGGGGTGAAAGGAATTGAGGGTGGGGTGGGGGGGGTGGGAGGTTGGGCTTTTGTGAGATTGTGTTTTTTTAGTTTTTTAGTGTTTAGTATTTTTTGTGTGTTGTTTATGCTTTAGTAGTTTAGTTGTATAGTTTGTCATAGATATTTCAAGTAGATTTCGAACCTTAACGTTTAATAAGAAAATTCACATTATTATTCTATAGATAACGTTTTGGGAAGCAACATCAGAAAGGCAACATGTTATCATATAAAATAAGATGCAGTGATCCTTAAAACTATGGTTGTTCATATTCGGAAAGTAATGAATTATTTCAAGGCAAGCTAGAACTAATATGAGTAACTAACAAGGAAATAAAGCTTATAGCTCCCACTGAATTAGACACGTTACATGAATGTCTTTTCAGTAGTAAAACGCAAAGCTCCCACTAAATTTGTCAACATTGTAAGTGTTACATCACCAGTAGAAAGCAAATAGAGATTTATTTACTTTCTTACTCTCTTAGAATGCCTACAAGTAGCAATGTACTTAGGTATTGAACAATGTATATGAAGTTCTACTTATGAGACTAGCCATTCATGCTTTTATTAACTTGAATATTTAGCATGCAATTCCTCCTTTATCGGTCTGCCTAGCCACAAGGGTATTTAGCACTATAAGGAATGAAGTGAGTCAAAAAAAAAACCTAGAATACATGCTAGTAATTTCCTTACTCGTTGATGTTTATTGAGAATTCTTCTTATTATCATTTAAAACTCATACATCGTCTTGACAAGTGCAAGATTTCATTATTTTGGTAGCTATAGATAAAATGTTCTCTAGTTACACAAAATATTTTATCTTTCAAAGATTTCAGAACCGAAAAAGGGCGATGAAAGATGGAAAGTGAGCTTAAATATAATGAGAAAAAATTAATTTTTAATCCTATCTTAGTTTTGTCAAGCAAGGAGAAGAGATAGGAGTAAGTCTCTCTTTCTTACCAGGAAAGGAGACTATGTTTGTCTTTTCAAGAAAAATAAACTTTCATTTACGAATTATGTTGCAATAATTTCATTAAAGAGAACGTAGACAGTTCAATTTTAGTATTTTCGATAATTAATTCTTCAAGAAATTAACTACCCTTTGTTTTAAATAAAACAATTAATTTACTAAAAGACTTGACCAACTAGTAAATAAATAGGGCAAGAGGTAAGCGACGAACGTTAATTGCATTGAAAATACAACTCTGAGATTTATGAGATACATGACATTAATAACACATATAGTAATGTCATGTACATGTTTTGTCTCATCTTATGCCTCGGGTCCAAGGTCTGACCAAGCATACTCGATTTAAGTCCACCAAAGTAAGAACTCGTAAAAATTTAACATGGATCTGACATATGGAAAAATTTGCCATGGGTTGGTGACCCTAAGGTCTGACCAAAAAGGTCAAACCAAATGCAAGTGTTCTTAGTTTGGTTGGCATAGAATTAAAATTCACATTAAGAGTATACACATAAGTTTATGAAAACACGTGTCAAATGGTGTTCAAAGAAGCATGCAAAACATCTTTGTAACACAAGTTAAGAAAAACAATTTTGTTAACTTAGTTCTTACGCGTGCTAATATCACAGGAAACATTACAAATTGATCAAACCCTATATTGTACTCCTGCATGTGTCCGAAGACACAACTTCTTCCAATAATTACCACATAAAGTGGCGCAGAAAAAGAGTAAAGGTCAATTTAACCCTAGAAGTCCACTAAAGCAATGATCATGCAAGAACCTGCACATATGCGATATGCCTTGTAAGCCATGGTACAATAGCGATTCATCATATGATAAAAGCACAAAAGCTTTAAATTTACAAGAAAACAAGTTGCATAGTTTAATATCCGTATTACTTTGTCCAAAAACGATTCTTACAAATAACACATAGCATGTTACAAGGAATTAATAATTATGGTGTAATTTAACAGACAAAATTAAAAAACTTCAAGTTTAACTTATCGCCGGATTCTTCGAGTATATTTTCCACACTTCAATAAGTTTTACAAGAATCTTGATTTAATTAAAACACGTTTCACTATAAGTATTAGTCCGTTTATAATTTCAAAAATCTTTTGCATATAGTAACAAGTCACTGGGAATGCAAGTGGGGCGGAGGCATAGGGCCCCCAAATTTTATAGCCCCCAATTTTTCATATATACCATTTTATACATGAAAAATGCTAGAACCACAAAGAGATTTATACAAAAAATATTTACAAAATGACTTGTCATGAAGCTAGTGGCATTGTTAACTTACTTTTTAATTCTCTCTCTTAAATACACCCAATAGTTTTGAGTCTTAAGGCCGGAAAAAGAAAAGAATAGAAAAACAGAAAACTTAATTAACAATTTAATTTTAGATATATTCTTTTCAATCTTTATTAACTAGTAATATTTACAAGATTCTAGGTTTTTTTTTGGTATTGCTTACTATTGCACCCTATATTTCAATTAAATAATAAATATTAAATTTAATTATTGATGATCTGCGTGTTTTATAAGTGTGTAACCTTAACACAAACGAGGTTGACTCAGTGATGCCATGTTGGATTTTATAAACTAAAGGCTAAACATTACTACGAGTACGTAGCGGATGGACCTAGTTTGATATGAAGAATTAACACACAAATAAAGTAAGTAATACTAACCTTTATGTTTAATGATAAAAATCAATAAACGAGAATCTTGATCTTGAAAACTTTAATGATTAAATTACCACATCTATGGTTGCTCACACAACACGTCAAATAAGCACGCTACCATTCTAGTCGTTGCTTCACGAATAAACAACGGAACACATAGTTCTTGTTTTTGGATATTGGCGTCACATGATCGTATTCCATAAAAGAATTAAATACCGATCGTCCTATATCACAAGGGGGAAAAACATTAACCTTTTATGACATGCATGATATCTGTTACATGCATAGAATGCAACTAGATTTTCCATGAGAATTGCATGCGTAGGGACTAGCCAAATAGCATGCATATTGTACTTCTTTTATTTTATTGTGTCGTATGACTTTTGAGAAGGATGTGCCGTATATAATTTTGTGGGATCGAGTGGATTTAATGAGGTAGATGGATGGGGTGCTTATATAGCACGCAAACCCTAATTCTAGATAAACTAGGACTCCTCATAATCCTTATCAAATAACAACACATATTCCCTTATCTCTAAAATTAATCCCAAACACCCATCTAGAAGCTATATGAGTCGGCCAAACAAGTGGGACCCATAAGGGTCGGGTTTTGTCAATTTTAGTCCCTTCGGTTTATATTTAAGCACTCGTTAAGTTAGTTATAAAATTATAACGGTAACTAACGGTTATTTAAAAACATTTCGTGAAATATATTAAACCTTTAATAATAAATGTAACATGTATATGTATTAAATGTTTAATAAACGTACTCTTTGGGTCTTAACGTGTGTGTCTCCGATAGGCTCACGTACTTTCTAGTTGTATTACATGCGTATCCGACTACCATATTCCAACAATAATAACTACCATTACGATCCAAAAATTAGCAAACAAGAAGCACACTACAAACCCTAGCTTTGATTAGCGAACCCTAGAAAGGTTTTAAGTGAT
>BQNB010025261.1:0-59836 GCA_026074375.1 Tanacetum coccineum
AAATGCAAGACCTCTTACCGCGTCTGACTCACCATAAAAAAAACAAACAAACCCCATGTCTGACCGCGTCTGACTGAGAGACATTTTTTATAAAAACAAACATAGCCTAAAACATGATTATAACACTTATAATAATAAATTGGACCATTATGTTGTGTTATAAGAATGTTATCAAACTGGGTGTTTATGTTATAAAAGTTTTACTAGTAGTATATGATATAAGCTGATGTGATAACACTTATAATTCTTATAATATGCAATTGCACCTTGCACTTTAAGAGCACACAATGCAATAACGCACTGGGCTCGCAAATCCAACATGGAGGCTCGCCAAGTGCTTGTTACTGCACCAGATACCTCCCCTGCCAGCGGATTCGCTAGTTAAATGGCATCCGTTATAATGTGAAAGTATGCATTTTTTTTATTTAAATGAGTTTTTATTATGTTTGTGTGTTTTGACCACATACAATGGTGATTTTGATGCTAATAATGAAGTGAGCTCAATGGGTCATAGTTTTCAAGTTTGGTAATGTTCTTTTGGGGCCTAGCAGATTTGATTCGTCAAAAAAAAGATGGTGTTTAAATTTCGTAAATATAGAATTGACTAAAAAATAAATAGTAAACTTAATTTTGATCAATACAATTTTAATATTTTTTTGATAACCATGGTTTTCGACCTTTTGGCCGATGAATCCATGGGGTTTAAACTCACCGTCACATAGACTCAAACCAGATAAAACTCTTCTTTTTTAGGAGGTTGACATAACCACTTCAAGGTTGTTTGCACTTAGCAAAAATTGAATATAGGTTTTATATTTTGAGATAACATATATTTATAAAAATTAAAAATATTTAGTTTCAGTGAATGAAAAATAGTTGGTTTAAAAAGTAAAAAATATAATACAAATAATAAAAATGTAAGTTAAATGCATATTATTGAAAAGAGTGTTTGTTAGTATAAGTTGTTGTAACAAAGCCCATCTCATGTACTACTAACCAAGGTTTTCAAAATCGGGATCTTACTTATGATCGTTTTCGTCTTTGCAATATCAAAATCGAAGATCGGGCGGGATCTTAAGATCCTATAATATTGCCTTTATTTTATTTCTCTTAGCAAGTAACTCCATAACTCGATAGACTCAACCCGATAATCCGAAACCCGATAGACCCGATTCCTTATAAGGACGGGTTGCGAGTTAGTATTTATTTTTTCAAACCCCCATAGATCCGACCTGATAAGTCTCAAACTCGACCGATAACCAGATTGACAATTTGACACCCCTGGATACAAATTGGGACTAGGCTACAAATTGGGCCCATCTAATGTACAAAGTATAAACAATCAAACATGAAACTGGACTATCCAAAAATATGACAAGATAGAAAATGATGTCTAACAAATACAAGCTTTGAAGACTTACGAGTCTTCTAACGTCCAATTAAAGATCAAGTAGTATTATTTTTTCCACAAAATAGGACAAATTTATTTATTATAACTTTCAACAAACGCGAAAATAAAAAACCAATTTGGGACCATCGACTTCAAGTTGGTTGGACATATAGCATCACTTAGTTTCTATGGTTTAATATTAAAAACAAAAATTTTAAATCTTGTGTCTGATTCTGAGTCTCCAACACTCTCCTTAACCACACAGCTTGGGCAGGCTTGCTGTTAGCTTGCAGAGAATAACTTCTGCTTCTGTTGAAGATAAGGCGATAGTAGCTTGATTCTTCGACGCCCAAGTGTATACTCCTGAACCAAATCCCGTACGTTGTTGTACCAGCAATATACTTAAGAATTCACTTTGTTGCTCCATAGTGTTGTTTACTTGGACAATGCATAAACCTTGATATTAGACGTCCCACTAAACTTCCTTGCATCTGCCATCCCTGTACCATCATCAATTTCATGCACATTCATAGGGGTTTCCTCTGTATTGCACCCTTCCATATTAAATTGCTTCGGAATATCTCAAGCGTACTTCTCTTGAGATACAATAATGCCATTTTTCGTCTGTTTGACTTCAAGACCAAGAAAGAAATTTAATTCCCCTATGTCCGTCATTCAAACTAATTCATCATAGCTTCTTTGAATCTTAAAATGAGTTGTGTAGATCATATCATCCACATACAAGCTAACAAACATAATATCTTCAGCTCCCTCTCGTTTCACATATAACGTTGGCTCATTTGGGCTTCTTTCAAACCCATTCAAATGAAAGAATTCATCTATCTTGCTATACCATGCTCGAGGGGCCTGCTTCACGCCATATAGTGCCGTCTTCACTTGTATGTCTTGTGTACCGATATACCCCAATCTCCTGAACTTAAAAAAAATTCTGGTTGCTGCACATAAACCACTTCCTTTAACTCTCCATTTAAGAACGCGGACTTCACATCAAACTGAAATACTGTCCACCGCATCATTGCAGCAAATGCGAGGATAATCCTTAACGGGGTTCAAATCGGCCAAGGGGGAGAATGTGTTCTCAACTACTTAACTATGTTGGATCCTATAAAATAACACTTGAATTTTTTCTTGGACCAGGTCCAAATCATGCCTGAATTTGGCGTCTACTGAACCCCGTTCATTTTTTAAATATTTCCCTGGTTCTGTCGAGATAAATCCTGAACCAGGTCCATACCTCACCTGGCTTAGTCAACGCTTACCTGGTCCATCAATTCAAATGTGTGTTGTCTCGTGTTGAGCCTGTCCATTAGCTTGAACCTGGTTCGTCTAACCTTGCATGGACCTGGTCGAGATATATCGGTCAAAGTTGAACCGGTTTGATTTTAAAAAGTCAAACTGGACACTTATTATGGGACGGAGGTAGTACTATGTTAGCCTTCTCATTGATTGACTTTGACTAATCAAAGGCTCGTAATATTTGTGGCAATCTTGTAAATTTGGAAAAGTTCTAAAGACTAGATAAATGTGATGGAAGGTCATTTAAGTAATTTAAGTCATCTTGTGCATTTTTAAGTTTCATAAATCTATGCATAAACAAAGGAATTTATCATCTTTATCTAACCTTTCTCATTCATATTATCCGAGATAAAAAAATGAGAAAAAAATCAAAATCTGATTCCATACATGCTTCAGTCCAAAAAAAAAAATCGCTTTTTATATTTGGATCAAAAATATTATCTACGTGATGATGCGAACAAAGATTATGATGATCGTTGATATTCATCATTAAATTGAAGATGATCAACAACGAAGATGAAGAGAATAATGATGTTGCCATTCATCACATTAAAATATATAAAATTCTTGTGAAATAACCATTTTCTGCTGTAGAAATGAATTTTTTCAACCCAATTAAATTATTTCGATGGTGTTTCCTAGAAATATTGAGTTTGAAATATAACCTCTTCAGTATCAAAATTAAAAATTGATGTATAGAATGTTCCCAAATGCCATGATGACCTCGACAGGTGTCAAAAATGTGATAGGTATCCTACCTATTTTAGGTTAAGATGCTATTTCTCAAGAACTCTTCCCTACATAGAAATTGCTAAAAAAATATTTGGACGTCTAATTTGGGATAGTTCATTCAAGTAAATTTCCAATCTCATCCAAAAATATGACAAGATAGAAAATGATGTCTAACAAATACAAATTTTGAAGACTCGTTAACTACAATTCTATATTATTTTTTCCACAAAATAGGACAAGTTTATTTATTATAACTTTGAACAAACGTAAAAATAAGAAACCAATTTGGGACCGACCATCCACTTCAAGTTGTGAGGTGATCTTCGTAAGTTGACTATGGTTTAACTTTCAAATGTGGAGACTTTGTAGTAGCAAACTAGTGAAACGCCAATGCATGTATAATTTGGTAAAAGTACACAACCGAACATTGCCTAAGAGATGATCCTCGTGATAGATGGATTTAATTAAAACCCCATAGGGTTGACTTTATTACTAACAAACAATTTATAGGATTACAATATAATCATAATTTAACTATAACGGACAGGCTATGCTGGGGGCCGACCATATAAAGAACTAATCTCTTCTCTTATAACTTGCAGAAAATTGTCGCATTGGCTAAAATAGAACCCCATAGGTTGACTTTATTACTAACAACTATTTATAGATTACAATGATATCATAATTTTAACTTTAATGAACCTTAAGCCCACAGATGCCGGTTCAACTTTCCAATCACTTTTCAAAACTTACAAGAATGTTTCGGTTTACATGTGGTGAAACTTTACTTATGTAGCTGTAAAAAAAAGCATCACAAAAATGTTTTCGAATTTTACTGATGTTTTAACTTAAACCATGATATTTTCCTAAAGTGCCTGTCTCCATAATAAACTTAAAGGAAATTAAACTCAAGAAACAAGTTTGATATTGTGCGGTATTCTATTTATATAGTCTAATATTAGAAATGTTTAAGAAGGGTGAGTAGTGATTACTTTAGTTGATGCAACCTTATGTAATTTGCATATACCTGTGTAGCTGATTATAAAGCGTCTTTACCTTACCTAGGTAGTGTTAGGTACCTATCCCTTGTACTTTGTAAAATGTCATCATAGATTAGAACCGGTGCAAAAGGAATAAACTTGTGGATTTTATTGGTGAATTTGTTGTTAATGACTTTAACAAGTCTTGTCAAATGGTATGTTACATTCCACCTAATTTCAATCTTTGAGACTAAGTTTGTTTTATTAACCGTTTAACCTGTAAACAAATTTGTTTTGCCGTTAGTATGTTAACAAAGACAAAGACAAATTTGTTTTGCTGTTAGTTTGGCTGATTTCAATTTAGATCGTCCAATACCATAAATTGACTAACATATATCTCATCTACATGACCATATTGCCATTGAACAAGGCATCCTTGGAATCTATGACGCCAAATTTGAATGTGATTTTGACAACGGTTTAAGAACACTGTGCAAGTTTGTTCTCATATTAACCATTTTTGGAGATGTATGTCTACTTGTTGAATCAGACAAATGGTACATTATTTACCTGAAGGTTTTATATACCCGAACCATGCTTATTAGAGCTTAGTTGGATGTGACCCTCTCACGAGACGTCATGCATCCATATCTTCATCTGTCAACGATCTCTTCATCTATATTCATTACCTTGATCTCCAAAAAACAATCTCAACTCATCCATGTATAGTTGGTTGTGCCCATTATTTGGCAAAAAGCTTGAGAGTCTTGATATCTCTGGCAACAAGTTTGATGGGAATCTTTCAGACTTTCTGAACACCTTATCCACATCATTCACTTAATACTTACTAAACTTGATGCTTCAAGTAACAATCACAGGGTCAACTGTCTGATGAATCCATAACTTTTCATTCCTGAAAAGTTGAACTTAGCTTCAAATCAGATTGAATGGAACTATAATGACTAACTTTGCAACTACCCACCCTTCAAACACTAGACCAATCTTTTCAACAACATCAGTGGAGCATTACCCTAAGAATCATTACAAATCACGAACCCTTCTTTTTTATAGATTTGAGTTTTAAACCGCTTTTAGGTCAATACCTGCTTTTCGCAGCAGGTATAAAAGTTCTTTAATCTGTTCTAAAACAAATTCTAATGGAGGACTCTCTTTCTGGCCAACTTATGAAAATTTAGAATTTCATTATAATATCTCACGTAAACACAATACCTGGGGCAACTTATCCGGACTGTTTTCGGAATTTTATGACAAATCGAAAAAGTTCTTAATCTGAGGACACACAGTTCTTGTCATGAAAGATTCCTCCCTCATAGAGGAATATTAGGGTCAACTCGAGACGTGTGTTAACAACTATAACTTCTCATCGGGAAAATTGCCATTGAATTTGAAGATTTGCACAATAGTTAATGCGTTCTGGACTTGGTGCCAACATTTTATATGGTAATATTCCTGTATTTGGATTGGAAAAAACATGTCAGGGTTGTAGCCCTTAGGCTAAAGACTGCAAAACACCTTTTCGTAACCATCCGTTCGACAAATATGTCAATGGAAAGATCTTCAAAATCTTAGACTTAGTCATTTAACAATCTCCATGGAAGCAACCAACGTGTGTGATTAATCTTACTTCCATGGTTCAAAAAGGCATTCTTACATTGGAACAGAATAAACATCTTACCGTACATTTATTAATTTTTACATGTAAATTTACTCTATTTGACAACAGCTATATTGACCATGGAAAACTGTTGATTGAAATGGAAAGAAAGGTAAATGATTTAGTACATTTTGGGATTGCTAAGAAGATGATCGATTTGTCATGCATCATTCTACAGGACAAATCCAAATGAAGTATTAGCCAATCTGCATGGACTGGTTAGCACTAGACTGTCAGCCAACTCTCTAGATGGAGGGAAATTCCACGAAACTTGGTCATATACAGAGCAATTAATTTGAATATTATCTAGAAACATGTTTTCGGAAAGATACCATCAGAGCATTCTTCTGACATGCATTCAATAAATGATTTTGACAGTTCCATTTAAAAACTTGTCCGGAAGGAGTTTCCAAACGAGGCACTCATCTCCAGTCCTTTTGAACGCTAAAAGGTTCACCTGAAATGCAGACAGTGGACTTCCTACAACAAAAAAATGTCCCGAAGATGAATATTTAGGAGTACCACATGTTGTTAAGAGTGGAAGTGATGGGTATAGCACTGATGAACTACAAGATGTGTTTAAAAATCGTTGGAAGGGCCACCCGTTTTGCTACTAGGATATTTGGATAGTAAGTTACTGGCGTTTACTCTTAGACGCGCCAAGGGAGACGTGGTGTTTTTCACTTTACATGAAGCATAAAAATCTGGGTGTATGTAACGCGCGGCAGGTTATTAGCATAAATGGCGATGGGTTGCACGTGAATAGTGACTATACGTATAGTGTTTATTACATCTACTTATTATATGATGTTGTATATAGGTATTGTCATTTCATGCTTTCACATTGTATTTGGTTGGCTTTTTAAGTCCCGTTCATTAATAATATTGCCATCTAACACCTATGGGAGCCATTTCCGTGTTGTGTGATATTGCTTGCATCCGATATTATAAACGTGTATAACAAGATGATGCATGAAAGTTTTCGATTATATCGTGTCTCAACATTAGGTTTCATGCTATGCTAAAGTGAACATCTCACTAAATAGCAAACGTGTTTGGGGTGTAATACACATTATTACGGGTTGGAAAGACATCGAAGTAGAATACTGTGAAGCTAAGCTACTGTGGTCTGTGGCAGTGTTTTTAGTCTTAGTCTGAATAGTGAATACGGATATTCATCTCAGATATTGATTAAGAAAATATATGTCAGGTATTCAATCGCTAATACAAACTATGAAAGGAAATTTTCTCAACAGTCAGGCACAGATATGGTCTCTACAATGGATTATTAGTCTAGAGGAAGTAAATGTACACTCGAACCCTTCCACAAATTTACAAAGATTGCATTTTCCGTTTGGTCCCATGTGTATTGTCCATGCATTATTGATTACTATCACATTGTAAACAGTACGGTAGCCTACGGGTTATCACCTATGTAGTACAAGTGCTGATAAAAGTGAAGATTTGCATTTGACGAAATTCCATTCCAAGCAAGTTTGTGATAATATCATTCTCTATCTATAAATGAACATCAGACTGTCGAATTAAAGACACTGCTTAACAGACATATGTCATTTCTTGTGTCAGAGTCCCTCGAAAGCCGTGACTGAATCACGACTGACTCACTTAAATTGACATATGAAGGGACGTCATGCTGCTTCTACTTAAAGCCCTAGCTAGTCTTAGACACATCACAATTTTAGGAATCTTGAACTTATTGCAAATGCTGAAGCGTTTAAAAAGTACAACCAACTGTTTTTTTCCGTATCTTTTTTGCCTTCTTTCTTGACGAGTGACCAAATTTTTTTATAATTTGTGTGCATTTTATGGCAGATCTATGGAATTTCTACACCTCAGGGTCAAATGGTGTAAATACTTGTTGAAGCATGTATCAAAGTGTGTTTGTTTGTCTCGTAAGACTTTTTCATTGCTCATTGGTTGGAAAAACATAACCATCTTAATCTTTTTGGCTGCAAAACAACATACTGCATTAATTTTACTGGTTGGTCGCCAGGGCCTACAAACCCATTAGGTTAGACAGTTAAAAAGATATAGACGGTTAGGAATTTGTAGGTTTGAATAATGATAGGATTCTGTAAATCATTTATCCCTTATTCAAATTTATATAATATCAGATTTAAAGGGATCCAACCCCAATCTCTTGTTTCCTGTTTATTAATCTTGGATGTGTGCTATTGTCATGACTTGTTGTTATCTGAATCGATCCTGGAGATCAATCATGGACCTGGGGAAATCGAATCTGTCATCTTTACTATCCACTATTCCGTTTTTTTCCATTGTATTTTTTTAGAGTGAATGATGGTATTCTTTTCATGGAACGAGAGCACAACGACAATTAATCCAGAAGCATAGATGGCTGTGCTAGCAACTACTTCATTTCAGTTTGATGCTTTCATCAATGTGTTTTATGGCTGATGAGTTTGCATAAACAGTAGTGAGGAACATAACATAAGAAATTTTGCAATAATAGGTTATTAACACAGCGCATGGCGTAGTTATGTGAAGGTATGCAGCGCTGGATCTTTTATGAATATTGAAGTGCACGAGGCATACTTACTCGCTATTCAGCGTCAATTCCATCTATAGTTCCAAGATAAGCATGTCACTAAAGCTTTCTTTTTAGCTAGACTAAAAAGTAGTCTTAACGTTTTGTTATGTCCTCTATTGTAGCTGATTGATTTTTATGTTCATTGGGCATTAATTGCAAGTCGGATAAACAGTATACTTGGACTAGGGCTGGACTTCTATTCGGTTCAGCAGACATTATCCAGTGGTGGAACAGTTTCTCTGCAATTAAAGCCAGGTGTGAGAAGGAAGTAGATCGCATTGAGAAACAGTTTGACGATTGCATGGCCTTCCTTCTACAGGTAGGGTATCTCTTCACTTTGATTTTAAAAATTTGCTCTTTGGCCTGTTGTCGGTACTTATTGAATAATACTATATATACGTGCAGGTTCTATCCTTCAAGCTTAATGTGGGTCAATTTCCACATTTGGCAGATTTAGTTACGAGAATAAATTACAACATTTTTTACATGCCTCATAATGGTTATTTTAAGTTGGCTAAGACGGTGTCAATGTGAAGATGACATTGCTAATGAAGATCCAATGTTCTTTTGCCATGCGTCAAATGATCATGTGTCCATAGGCAAGCTCATGGATTTGATTCCCTTACTAGAATTTTGCTTGGTACGTGTTGCCATGGACATGAAACTATAACGAGGTCTGGTTGATCTCATCACATACTTTATGCGCATTACAACCGAATTTGTAAATATGTAAGTCTAGTGATGTATAGTAATGGGATGTGCCATAATGTAGCATAGTCGAGGAAATGGTGGGCATCTCCTTTGCATCTATCACTCCTTTAATTTATCACTTTTGATTAAGTTCACTAGTATGATTTTGATCATTATACAAGTAGTTGATTGATATGCTAATAATTTGATCGATGGTTAAAGAGGACGAAAGCGATGTTTGGAAAGTACCGAGACTTAAATTAGTCATAGATTGTAAGAATTAACATAGTGATGTAGACTAAGTAAGGAACACACAAAATTGAATCTGTTGATTCCAACGAATACCACAAAAAATCTTCTAATTATCGTTGATTCGAAAGAAATACCGATAGTTAGGCAAAATTCTTGACAAAAACTGCCAAAAATAGACTTTTCATATATATTTTGGAACTGAATAGCCATGATATGTATAGAACAACTATCGGTTTTACCAAAAAAATTAACCGAACTAACTGAACCAAATAAACCGAACAACCCGATAACTGAAATAATGAACACCCCTTATTTACAATAATAAATTCGGCCATTGAAGTGGGCTAAAAATCGTCTAGGCTATAGACTGGCCCGGATGTGGGCAGGGGTACAAGGCCCCATTATTTGAAGGCGCACCAATTTTCTGTAAAAGCCAAACGATATCAATATATATGCGTCACATGCCCCACAAACAAATAAAAAAACCTACTTTCACTTTTAACTTTTAACCATATGCATAAAGTCAATTGTTTCGGCTGTTAATATTATTATTCTAAGGTAAAACATTTGGTTTGTAGATGGGTTTGGATTAGGGTTTGGATTTAGATTTGGATTTGATTTTAAATTTAGGCTTGGTTTTGAGTTGAAAGAAAAAATAAGAGAAAGAAAATAAATAATAATATATAATTTTATTTATTATATAAACTATAAATTTAACTTAATAAATTTTAAATAATATAAATAGATAGAAAAAATAAATGAATGGTAAGAAAACCACTTAGGCCCACCAATCGAGAAATTAGAAGTAAATACCGATTCATTTGCTAGGATTTGAATTTTAAAATACTACTTCATACCAAACACATAATTAGGGTCTTGTCAAATGAAACCCACTCCAAAGTTGGAAAACAAACATGCCCTAAATTTGTTACAGTTAATCTACGAGTAAATTGCATTTTTGGTCTCTGTGGTATGGCCAAATTGCAGGTTTGAGACCCTAACTTTCGAAATTACATTGAGCGTCCCTATTTTTAAGTTTTCGTTGCATTTTTGGTCCCCAGCCAAAGTTAAATGGCTAAAATACCCTTATCCTTTTCTTTTTCTATTTTCAGTCGTGTTTTCTTTTTTTTCATTTAATATTAACAAGAATAAATTGCATTTTTTGGTCTCTATGGTTTAGCCAAATTGCAGGTTTAGTCCCCAACAAAAAAAAATTCTTTTTTCTTCAAGATCTATCATCATCCCACCACTCGTTTTTATTGGGTAAGAGCCATAAAATACCCACGTACTTTCGAATTTGTCTCGACTTGACACACGTACTATTTTTCGTCCTGTCTAGACCAACGTACATTTAAATTTTTAAGAAACAGTAAAAATATATTATTTTTTAAATATAAAAAGTAGGAAAAAAGATTTAAATTTATTTTAAAAAATTAAGATTTTAAAAAGTATGAAATTTTTAAAAATTTTTTTTAATGTTTTTAACGAATAACAACGTAAATTATATTTTTTTTAAATTTAAAAAGTACGAAAAAAAGTTAATTTCTAAAAAAAAATTAAGACTTTAAAAGCACGAAGTTTTTTTTTATTTTGTAAAAAAAATTTAAATTCTTTACGTATAATAACATAAAAAACATTTTTTTAAAATTTTTTAAAACGAACGAAAAAAATATAAAAAAAATCATACGTAAATAATTTTTAAAAATTTTACAAAATTTTTTAAAAAGAAATCGTACTTTTAAAAATCGTATTTTTTTTTAAAAAAAATAATTTTTTTCACACTTTTTAAATTTAAAAAAAATATAATTTACGTTGTTAAAGTTAAAAAAAATTTAAAAAAATTTCGAACTTTTTAAAATCTTAATTTTTTTAAATAAATTTAAATCTTTTTTCGTACTTTTTATATTTAAAAAAAATATTTTTTACGTTATTTTTCGAAAAAAATTTAAACGTACGTTGGTCAAGACAGGACGGAAAATAGTACGTATGTCAAGTCTGGACAAATTCGAAAGTACGTGGGTATTTTATGGCTTTTACCCAATAGAAACGAGTGGTGGGATGATGATAGATCTTGAAGAAAAAAGAATTTTTTTGTTAGGGACTAAACCTGCAATTTGGCTAAACCACAGGGACCAAAAATGCACTTTACTCTTGTTAATATTAAAAGAAAAAAAAAAGAAAACACGACAGAAAATAGAAAAAGAAAAGGATAATGGTATTTTAGTCATTTAACTTTGGCCGGGGACCAAAAATGCAACGAAAACTTGAAAATAGGGACGCTCAATGCAATTTCGAAAGTTAGGGTCTCAAACCTGCAATTTGGTCATACCACAAGGACCAAAAATGCAATTTGCTCGTTAATCTACTTTATAGCTTTAAGCTTTTGATTTTAGTTTGATAAGGTTTATTACTTATTAGTGTATTATAGTAATTGTGTACGAATGGTTTATTTATTACTGTGTTATAGTTGTATTTTAAGGTTTAGATTTTAAGCTTGTCTAACAATTTGTAAGTATGATAAATTGATAATGAGTAATGACAGTTTAAAGATGTAATATAATGTCTAGGACTAATTTGTCTTGTAGTTTTTACCTAGTAGTTACTCATTCTTTATGAGGTTGTTGATTATTTATTTGTAGGCTACTTTTAGCATGGATTACTATATTTTGATATTTGTAACTTTATTTTAGCATCGATTACTATATTTTGATATTTGTAACTTTGTTTTTTTCGATGACTTTTGTTTTACTCGCATAGCATATTTTTCTTTTAGGAGGCTTTTTTTTAGTTACGGCTCAGGGCACCTAAAATCTCCGAGACGGCCCTGGCTTTAGATTAATACTTTATATTATCAATGTTTAGGCCACTAAAGGGTGAATAATATGTATTCAAACATTGATCAATCCATTGTGTTTTAATGAACACCTAAAATGCCTCAATAGGTTTTTAGTTTGTTACATTCCCAAATTATTCCTCCTCATCTACTTTCCATGTTGTCCCATGTTAAAATTGTAAAAAAAATTAAGAAAGAGAAAACGGCAATGATTTCGTTTTTCTTAAAAAAAATTGTCGGTGGACAAGTATTTTAAGACGGATGGTGTAATATAAATGATTCGAGGGCGTAACATGTCTTATATTGTAAGCCACTAAATACTAGTTTACAGAGACGGAAGCAGGGGTTCTCGGGAAACCCATAGATTTTTTTGATATAGTGTTAATTTCTTAGAAAAACATCATTTTTTCCAAAATTCATCTTAAATGCACCCGGTCGATCAAAATGTGTTTACGTTTTCGTTTTATTATTTACTTTTTCGTCTGTTTTTTACGTTTTCGTCCTTTATTTTATGTTTTCGTCCATTTTCGTACGATTTCGTCCGTTTTCGTTCGTTTTTACGTTTTCGTACGTTTTTTACGTTTTGGTCCCTTTTTTTACGTTTTCGTCCGTTTTTTATGTTTTTTTACGTTTTCATACTTTTTATATATTTTCGTACGTTTTTTACGTTTTCGTCCGTTTTGTACGATTTCGTCAGTTTTCGAACGTAAAAAAACGGATGTAAAAGTACAAAAACTTAAAAAAGTGACCGAAACGCAAGAAAACGGACGAAAACGTAAAAAAAACAGACGAAAACGTGCGGAGACGGACAAAAAAGTACAAAATTGGACGAAATCGGACAAGAATGTAAAACACGGGTGAAAACGTAAAAAAAGGACGAAAACGTAAAAACGGACGAAATCGTAAAAAAAACATACGAAAACTTAAAAAAAGTCTAAAAGTTAAAAAACGGACGAAAACATAAAAAAGGGCGAAAACGTAAAAAAACGGACGAAATCGTAAAAAATCAGTCGAAATCGTAAAAAACGGACAAAAGTGTAAAAAACAGGCACAATGCAAAATAACGGACGAAAACGTAAAAGAACGAACAAAAACGGGAAAAAAACGTAAAAAAACGTACAAAACGTAAAAAACCAGACGAAATCCTAAAAAACCAGACACAAACGTAAAAAAAACGGACGAAACGTACGAAAACGTAAAAAAACGGACGAAACATAAAAAACGGACGAAAACATAAGAAAACGTAAAAATGCGTTAAAAATGGACGAAAACGTACAAAAACGGACGAAAACGTCTGTAAACGTACAAAAACGTGAAGAAGTCATAAAAACGGACAAAAACGTATAAAACTGGAGGAAAACGTATGAAAACGTACAAAAATATACAAATAAAAAATAATAATACGTGCTTGAAAGCTAGAAAAGTGACGGGAAAAAAACAATTAAATAAGTAAGATTCACCAAGTAGCCCATTTAGTGTTTTACATACCTATAAGAGCCCATTTAAGGTTTTACATTTGCCCATAATAGCCCACCAATAATAATTGATGGGCTAAAAATGCCCCTAACTCTAAAAAAAGGCCCAAAAGCGTCCATGAATTAGCATATGTGTTACCCATAAAGATTCACATGACAAGAGACATGATCCGGAGGTCGGGGAGGATTAAACAAATAGAAAGCCATATTATTAGTGAGAGAAAAGGGAAGATGTGTGTTTTCTAGAGAGAGAAACACACACACCTTATTACAAGTAAAATGAATCCTCACCCCTCCATGGAAGTATGGAGGGGATATATATAGCACTGGACACGATCTACTTACTACACTGGACACGATCTACTTACTACACTTGACATTTCTAGTCCCTGTGTGTCCGGCTAATATAAACTAATGTAATTCCGTATTAGCCGACATATTTTAAGCATAACAATTCTTCCCCCAATATGTGGCATACGTAATTACTTACAATGTGCCATCAAGTTACAATAATACAACAAAATAAAGTGACATCCAAGACGCATCCAATTGCTGAAGATGACGTCTTTGTCTTCAAGTCTTGATACTAGACTCCAGCTTGGACTTCTTTGTCCTTGACTTGTTCTAGAAACCAATGTAGTAAACAGAGTTGGATTAACTTCCCCCAATTCATGTAGCATGTCTTTAAAAGCTTTCTTCATAGACTCCTTTTTGGCGAAGTTTCTGAATCAGCTTCCCCCCAAACCAACAACCGTATCTTTGAGCATAATTCCTGAAACGTGTGAAGTAGTTGAACGATCAACTAACATTGACATTTAAAAGCACAGCGGAATTTAGTAGAAGAATCGTCAACCCACACCATCTAATACTGCTTTTATACTGTATCATGACATTCGGTCTTGGTGAATATCCATTTGGGGGAACATGCAAGAGATCAACAACAATTCTTCTCACGCATGCAGAATACTTCACAAACCATACTAAGTAAAGTAGTATAAACTACTTCCCCCTGGAAGTTGACCTAAAGTGGTCAAATATCCAAAGTACACGTATTCCTCCCCCAGGATGGTTATCGACTCTCGGAAGCATCATTGACGTGGACGACCATATACACGAGAAGTTCTTGTCATAAGCAACAATCTTAATAAGTTATTAAAAAGACATTGAAAACTATTGAAAGATTTTTGCTGAGAACATGAAGTATCATTAACGTCAGTAGAGCTTCAAATGTACCGTGAGAGTTGCTGATCACATCTCACACCTTTTACTCTATGGCTAACCTTACCAACCTCGTATTCTTCGGCTATTGCAGTGACCACTTGGGTGAAGTAAACCCGATAAACCAAACTTAAAAAATAAGAGAATTCCCCAAATTTTGTTACTTTAAGCTTGCACTGTTGTTGATTGAAGAACGGTGCAGAAGAAAGCCTCTAAGTACCCTATACACTCAACTAAGAGCCAAAATAAGTACAACACCTCTTGAGACTATCCACATCGGCATCTGCGTGTGACACTGAGCACTACAATGTAACTCCTTTAAGTGATAGCTATAACCCGTGAGTACTACAATGTAACTCCTTACATCGGGTATAACTAGATAATCCAAGTCTCAATCATAACTGTATACGTTCAAGCAAGTCGTCAAACGATAGATTGGGTTTGAAGAAAAGGGGTAGAAAGTAGAAGGAAGTCTCGATGATGAAATAAGTAGACGCCTCGTAAACCCACTTCCAAGCTCAAATAAGGGATACAAAATCAATTCGTGACACTTGACATTAAAATCCAAATTCATAGCCGTTGACGTTTTAAGTGAATCTTATCAGATCGGTTTTAGTGTTATGTATCGTGTTTGTTGTGTTTGTTTTATCAATTAACATTCACGGGTTTACAAATTCTATGATTAAAACGTAAAAATAAAACCGACGTTTACGGATTTTAACTAAATCAAGAAAAAACCGTAAATAAAAAATTAATTGTTGTTGGTGAAATCGTTGTTGTTGTCGTAGAACTTGAACTTTTGTTAACGATTTGTTGAGCAAAACGATGAACGGTGCACAAATTTTGAGCTTGAGATGATTAGCGGTTGATCAAAACTCAAATAGGGACCAACGGTGCAAGCTTGAATTAACTAGAAGGGTTTCTAAACAAGCCAAGGACTATCTTGAATATGACTTTGAGTGCAGGGGCTGCATGTGACAATTTTGCAAAAAGTGTTATTAATAAAACTATTCCCCCTGTTAATCGTCTTCTACATTTAAAACATATGAAAATGAAACGAATGCCAATTTGATCTCGCGGGAAGCTACGGTTATCGTCGGTAAAAAATAAATATATCACGTTGATCGAAACGATGTCACGAACACGATGATATAATTCGTAAATCCCGTCGTTTAACGTCACTCGAAACCGAAAAACCCGAAATACGTTTAAAACGTATAAAATTTTTCTCGTTCGGTTCCGAAATGTTACTCGTTCGATCCTATAGAAAAGAACTCGTTCGGTCCTACAACGATTCTCCTCGTTCGATCCTTGAGTTGTTTCACTCGTTCGATCCTTGAGTTGTTTCACTCGTTTGATCCTTGAGTTGTTTCACTCGTTCGATCCTCTTTTAATGTTGCTCGTTCGGTCCTTGCAATCTTACACTCGTTCGACCCTTGTGTATTTTACTCGTTCGATTGACAACGGTTGAGAGCTCGATCGGTGGATGTTGGTTTGATGCTCGTTCGGTTCGCTCTTCACAAACCGTGGACCACAAACGATATAAGCAAACCACAAATAATCACTTAAAATAAGCTCGAGATATAAGCTTAAATAAGCCACGTAAATAAACTAAAAAAAATGGAAGAGAATGTTATATTAAAACGACGAAACAAAGGAAAGAAAAAACACGTTTTGTTGCAATATTTTGTTATTCAACACACACGTTATGTGTTTAGTAAAGATAGGCACTTTTTGTTTGAATTTCCAACACAAAAAAAAAAAAATCAATATAAAAAATGAACATTAAAAATAACTGAATGTTTAATAAGCTCAAAAAGTCACCACAACAAAGGCCACAAACCATCAACACATACGGATACAAAACACCCTTACAGCTCTGATGCCAATTGTTACCCATAAAGATTCACATGACAAGAGACATGATCCGGAGGTCGGGGAGGATTAAACAAATAGAAAGCCATATTATTAGTGAGAGAAAAGGGAAGATGTGTGTTTTCTAGAGAGAGAAACACACACACCTTATTACAAAATTATGGATCCTCACCCCTCCATGGAAGTATGGAGGGGATATATATAGCACTGGACACGATCTACTTACTACACTTGACATTTCTAGTCCCTGTGTGTCCGGCTAATATAAACTAATGTAATTCCGTATTAGCCGACATATTTTAAGGCTAACAATATGGGCAAGATTTGCCACCTCTAAATAAAGTATAAAGAACGAGCATGGTTGAACGAAGATATAGGGTATGTTTGGCATTAGTAGGAGCTGGAGCATGTTGCTGGAGCTTTTTTTTACATGCTCCTTTAACTAGCATGCCATTTAGTAGCTTATTTTTTTTACATGTTCCTTCAAGCTGTGTCAGCCAAACGAGACTTATTTTTAATGGTAGCTTATTTTTCTAAAAAAAATAAGCTCGTGCTGTGATAAGCTCTGATAAGTTCGCGCGCCAAACATGCCCATAATCTCTACCCATAACCTTTGACTAAGCTCTTACTTGAATTTATATGTAGTCCAATGAGCTTTCAGGATGGTGGTGGATCGAGCTTAGCTTGAGGAAGATTTAAAAGCTCACATATCTTAAAAATGTTAAAGATTTAGATGAGTCAAGAAAGCCAAATTTAGCTCAATTCGGGAGCCCAGTATAATTCAGATTAGATGAACTTATAATTGAATTCATGCTTACAATTAGTATATGTTTTTAAAAAAATTGAATCCAGGCTTGCAATTAGTATATGTTTGTTTTTTAAAAGAATGTGAGGGGAAAGATGTTAAAGACTCATACTCGAACGCATGACCTAAGCTTTAGGTGGAATGAGCATTTTTAACATCTCTCCCTACCCATCCACTCTAACTAGTTGTTTTTTTTAATATACTAAACATGCGGATAGCCATGATTTTTGTAACAGTGTTGCATAATATTTTTTTTATGTTTGTGAGTACTAAAGTTGGCCTATAAAGAATTAAAGAATTTATTAGATAAAATTGGAGGTTGCACCTACTTAAAAAAGCATATTAGGGTCGGTGGGTTTTGACACCACCAATCTTGTGTTTCCACACCATCACACACCATTGACCAGCTTTTAACATATAGAAAGCAGTGAAAGTAGGAGTAATATTTAGAGAGGTTTGCTACAACCACATAATATTTACAAAGAAACATCCACATAATGATGTGGCAAGACACATGGACCAATTATTACTTTGTTATTCCACTAACTCTTTATCTCATGACAAATCATCTTGTGCCAACTCATTTTATGAAAATTCTTTTGTGAGTATTATGTGGTTGTAGCATTTCTCATATTTAGACTAGACAATTATTAGGAATTGTACTTGTGAATTTTAGTGTCACGTGTCAAATGTAACTTCATATATATATACACATATCGGGTCGGGTTACTCGGGTTCAAAATCGAACTCGGGTCAACCCGATTAACCCGAATACGAAATATGGTCGGGTATCGGGTTCAAAATGCTTTACCTATTCGGGTTCGGGTCAACCCGACTAACCCGAGTTAAGTTTTTTTTTTTTTTTTTCAAAATGCTTTTATAAGTTTACGTAATAAACTTTGGCTAATCTGAAAGGCCAAAGTTAAATGGTTTAATTCAATCCATTTCTAATTTATGGTGTATTCTTGTCGGATCATCAACGCAATTACACACGTTTCTAACTTTGTTACATGGTCTGCAATTCTATTTCTCTACTGATGCAATTCTATTTTCTACTGATGGAACTTGCATGGTCTTATTATGGTAAGTATAAGTTGTAAACTTGTAATACTGATACAAATATGCATACTATAGTTTCTTAGTGATGGTAGGGTGACATTAATTGACTTTAAACAAAAGTGACAAAAGAAAGTAACTTTTTCACTTTTTCAGCTTTTAGAAAACGTGCACAAAATTTTTTGATTTGTGCTGGTGTGTAAACCACACAGCCCTTTTATAATTAAATTACACTTCATCACCTAGAATTGGGTGTGGCCCAGCTTTCATGTGGGCCCGTCCTTGAGAGCATATATAAACCCTATAAGTTGTTCACGTAATACGAGTGGTATCTCTATAAATAGTATGCTACATTGCCATCATTATAAATCACTAATTTATATAGAGTTATATTTTACAAATTTTGGTAAGTTGCAATGCACCTAAAATATGATAATGAAATACACAAGCTTTGCCCATGAATACATGAAATTTTATAAGGTCATTTTTAATTTGTTACTTTACATTTCATTCACATTTTGATGAGTCAAGAAAGCTAATTCGAGAATAGTTATCAAGTATAATTCAAATTCGGGCGAACTTACAATTGAATCCAAGCATGAACGTATATAACCAACTTTGTACAACTCGACATAATCGCAGTTGCAGTTTTAGCTCCGTTGTCTTTTTTTGCCATAACAATAGATGTAGTTTTAGTTGATACAAACATACTTAAAGTCTCATAGACCACTCTACTTAAAGAACACAATTAAATGAAATCATTTTAAAAATTCAAAAGACAAGATGTAGTGGGAAATAGCTTTGGTAAGACTCGAACTCATGACATAAGCTTTAGGTAGAAGGAGCCTTTGTCATCTCCCCCAACGTCACCCTCAATCAATTGTGTTTTTAAATCTACTAAACATGAAAATAACTATAAAAAAAAGTAAAGGACTACACAATAAAATTAGATCATATACCGTATTTCGTTCACATAATACGAGTAGTATTTTTATTCAAAGTATACTACATTGATACTCCTTCCGTCTCAAATTAATTAGTCTAATAGTTTAAAATGTAACGGATACTGTCCTGTTTTAGACGATCCGTAACACAGGTTTGGTCCATATTTGTGTTGACCGTCAGTTTAACTAGTTATAAACTATAAATAGACCAAAATACCCTCGTCTTGGTAATTGAAGTGACTAAAATATCTTCCCTTTCTTTTTTTTCTTTTCTTTATTATTATTATTATTATTACTACCTATAACAACCCGTAATTTTCATCAATGTAATTATCCATCTATTAAATTAGATGCACTGTATTATCCATCTATTAAATTAGATGCAATGTAAATCACCTTTATACAGGGAAAATTTTTGCTTTATCTCATTATGCAACGTAACTTGCATCTCTAAAGTAAACGAGCTCACACAACCTCAACCAATGCCATCTATATCTACATTTACATCATGTAAACATTCTAATATGTCAAGTCAATATCTTAATATCATTTTTACCAAGTACATTATCAATTTAACGTACTATTTTCAACGTTACTTCAAAACAAGCATTAAACGTTAACGTTTATATCAAAACCCTAATTATATGTAATATATACATATAAAATGAATGTACAAGCCTTTAAAGCATGTGTACAAGTATTAATACACAACATTTGAATATCTTTTTCCTCTTAAATCAAGTTACAACTTTTTAAAGCTCAAGTAGCAAGTCAAATAATGGCAAGAAGTCAAATTAGGTCATATTTTTACCTCCTACAATCACTTATCGTTTCTTACACCAACTCTAGCACAAATGTACAAACACTATGCAGACTTTTAAACCTAAACCTAAACCCTAAGTCATTTTAAACCCTTAATCTCAAACCCTAAACCCTAAACAAAACCCTAAAACCCTAATTTCACTTTAAACCTAAAACTAAACCCTAAATTTTAAAACTAAGCCCTAAACCTAATTTAAAACCCTAAACCTTAATCCTAACACTAATCCTAAACCCTAAACTATCTTAAACCCTAACCCTAACTCGATCTAAACACCTGATCTAAACCGAATCTAAAACCAAACCCGACACCCTTTTTATGCATTTGGTCCTATTTTTAAATCAAGCTACCACCCAAGCACCTCCATGACCTCACCCTTATGTCTCCAAGCTTCTTACAAGCACCTCCCTTTCAACCCTTGGCCACCAAGAAAACCTTGTCACCTCCTTGTCACCTTGTGGTTAGTCGTGACCTCCAACACCCTCTACCATTCATATCTACACCCCTATAGGCCTCAATACTCATCCCTAGCTGTTTTTAGTCATCTACCTATGATCCTTGGCCACCACACCAAGGAAACTTGGGCCCTAAGTGTGTTCGAGTACTATAAATACGCATACATACATATGCATTCAAACCACACCTCAAAAACTCATACACTCTCAAATGGACTCTTAAGAATAGCCAAAAAGGATCAAGAGAAGTCCATAAGCTCAGAATAGAAGCCAAGAAGCAAGAAAAATGAAGCCTTGAAGTCGTTACTAGGCGTATGAACCCGAAAACCCCATTTCGACCCATTTCTAGCTCAAGTAAGCTTAGTTCTTGTTCAATAAGCTTATAATCTGTATTATAATGTTAATAATACTCTTAATATCATATATAAACTCTTACTTGAAGCCTTGAATCCTCAAACCCATGTGTTTTGGATTAAAACCCTAAAAACGACCCGTTTTGATTTTCTAACTAACGAATCCTTTTTCTAAACTTTTGTTACGTTAAAACATCTTATTTTAGCTTATTATAATAAGCTATAACCTGAAAATATCAATGGGAGTCCAAAAATAAACTTACTGGCTTTTTTGACTTTGGTTTTGCAAAGTTTTCATGCATACGGGGTATAAATACTAACTTTCTGAAATTTTATTAACTAAAGGGGCTGAAAATGTCATTATTCCAAAGTTATAACTATGAGGGGCTATTTTGCCAATTTCTAAAGTTAAAGGTTTAAGTTATATATACTTAAAGGACTAAACTTGTAAAAGTTTATAAACCAATGGTATATATTGTCATTTTTGTATTCTTAAAAATATAAAATATAATGTTTTTAGACAAATTATAAAAATATATATTAATATTATAAAACTCAATTTTGTTAAAACCCGACACATTTGTCGTTATTAATTAACGATCGACGCATTATAAATTAATTACGTTATATATTTAACGTAATTTATCATCAACTAACTTTTGAAGAAACTTATAATCTTATCGTATCACGCTACTAGGGAATTTCATGTGAGGGGTTTCATTTGAGTATTCGTTTTGACGAGTTTGCTGGGTTTACGATTTAAAGTGCCCTACCTCCTCAAACGATACTGCATGACCTATGAATTATGATAGCCCGAACAGTGATACAATATTTCCATAAATTAATAAATCAAATATGTATGTTAAACTCCGTAAAGTCTTGAAATATAAAAAATCACACTAAGACTTGACATACTACCCCAGGTTGTGTGACGAAGCCGTTACTTTCACTTGATATACTTTTGTCATCAATCAGATTTCCCTGTTAAGGTGAGTTCATAGCCTCACTTTTAAATCTCTTATTTCATAAACCCGTGAGGGGGATACATGCTACAAATCATGAATACAAGTGTTTTTCCAACTGTATGCTATCCTGATATATTATTGCCTAAGTACCTACTTTGGCCATTAAGTCCCCACTATCATGAACCGTTAATTACTCGTCGGGGTAAGCGCGAATGTTGTGAATAGATCTATTTGGGACTGAACTTCCCCATTGGTATCCCTATACTTTCGGTAACCAATAATACATCATTTGAATAACTAGGCGGGTGTTTGGCAAAGACACCCATTGGGGCAACTACTTGTGATTATTGATTATCTCAAGGCTTCGGTGTCATGAGCTTAGGTTGCAATTATTACTATTATGGTTATAACAACGTAGCCCACAGATCTTGATGACTTGTATTCAAACTATTTATCATAAACCTATGAATTTCCCTCAACTATTGTGTTGACTTTTTTAGCATGTTTATCTCAGGCATTTGAGCAACTTATGGCACGGAGTGGCAAGGACTCGAAGATGGCTAAACTGTTATCATTCAAACTTTATGTTTTCCTGTAGATTTTGGGACCTCCACTTGTAAAAACTCTGATGAATAAATGAATGATAACAACATTTTCCAAAACGTCTCTTTATGAGTCATTTTCTATGATCATGACTATTGTACTATGAAATAATACCCCAGATTAGCTTTCGCTGCTATATTTGTAAAAATGAGGGTGTTATAGATTGGTATCAAGAGCCAACGGTTATAGAGAACAAGGTTGCAACCTTAACTATAACTACTTTTTTTCTAGCCATGAAGGTCCTCCGTGCCACTACATTTTCTAAATAGTGGAGATGCCACTACACTTCTTAAATAGTGGAGATGCCACTACATTTCTTTAATAGTATGTAAAGATACATAACTATTATACTATCATATAAATAACTTATGTTATTTACCGCTGGGTTATTAACAGAGTGATGTCGTCTCCCAACCACCCTACTTCTGGTATTGAGGATGCTTTTTCCTCTAACTTTCCAAACTATATACCGGCTTCTCCGGACTATGTCCTAGCTTCACTAGGACAAACTTATTCTAGCTCCTCAAATAACTCATTTGGCGTAGTTCCAATAGCTTCACCAACTCCTTCACTTTTTCATGATGACCCCTATATGAAGGTCATGCAAGCATATTATGCTAAAGAATCACCTATTCCACCGCCAACTATTGTACCTCCATCTCCAATACTATCACCAATGTTTAATCCTCAAGAATTCTTTCTTCCTGAGGAATTATTGTCACCGAAGAAATAAGGTTGTAATCAATCATTCTCCGCTACTTCTGCCCTACCTCAAGAATTTGAGATGGGAGAAAGCTCTCGTAAGACAAGTGTAGAACATCACGAGGAGCAAATTGAAGAAATTTTGAAATCATCTGGATGAGCTCTCTCTCGGCCGCATTGAGCACATAGAAGACAACATAGAAGGTCTTGGAAAAGGTCGGGTAATCATACAACAAGATTTTGACAATCTAAAAACCAAACTCTAAGAAACTCGTACTCAAGTTGTTAAACTTCAAAAGAAACATTTAGGACAAAACCACAAGATTGTTCTAGCTCGCTTCTGGATTACTGATCTTGAACAAATCATCAAGGAAATCCAAGATCATCACCAAGCAGACAAGGAAAGTCTTCTGGATGAAATTTACAAACTCAAAATCAACAAGGAAGGACCATCAGATTAGATTCTAGTTATTCATAGCTTTTATAACCTAGCCACGAGATGTGTGGTAAAATAACAACACTTGTCAAAATTTTAACTATGTACAGTACAAAGACAAGTTATTTATAATACAATGGCAATCCCGTTATACCCTGTTGTTTTATTCATCCTATATCCTATATTACGATTTCTCATATCTTCGTCTTCATCCTTATAAATCATACCATGACCCCTAGAAAATGAACTAGTCCCTGAAAAAAATCTAATAAGTTAGATACTTGTTGGAATTCATATCCATGATTTCAATATCACTATTGCTAAAAGTGCTTAAAGTTCAAAAATAAGCATTACATTTTAAGCATTTTAAGACTTGTGATATCTTTCAAATTCTATGTTGTTTTATGTTGATAGAATGCCTCCTAAAAGGACATCAACATCTGCAGCACCAGCCATGACTCAGGCTGCCATCAGGCAACTAGTTGCTAATAGTATTGCCACAGCTCTGGAAGCACAAACTGCAAACATGGCAAATACCGACCATACCAATGGAAACACTGGACCAAGAGAAGCTCCTGTAGCAAGAAAATGTAGCTACAAAGAGTTCAGGAGCTGCAAACCTTTCAACTTCAAAGGTACAGAAGGCGTTATTGGTCTCATCAGCTGGTTTGAAAGAACTGAATCAGTATTTTCCTGTAGCAACTGTGCCGAAGACTGCAAAGTAAAGTTTGCTACTGGTACTTGAATTGAAAAAGCTCTATCTTGGTGGAATTCTTTTGCCCAACCCATTGGGATAAAAGAAGCCTACAAGATTACCTGGGTTGAATTCAAAAAGGTTTTAATAAAGAAGTACTGTCCCCGAACTAAGGTCTAGAAGATGGAAAACAAATTCGAGTGGTTCTGGCAATGTGTGCTACATATTATTTACATCTAGAGCAGCTAGATGTGAAAACTGCATTTCTTCATGGAAATCTTGAAGAAGAAATTTACATGCTCCAACCAGAAGGTTTTAAACAAAAAGGAAAAGAGAACTTGGTTTGCAGGTTAAACAAATCTCTATACGGTTTAAAGCAGGCGCCACGATGTTGGTATAAGAGATTTGATTCTTTCATCAGGAGCCTTGAATATAACAGACTACATGCAGACCCTTGTGCATATTTCAAGAGGTTTGGAAATGATGATTTTATCATTTTGCTGTTATATGTTGACGACATGTTGGTAGCAGGCCTCAACAAAGATCACATCAATAAATTGAAGGCTCAACTGGCTAGGGGATTCGAGATGAAAGACCTTGGACCCGCAAACAAGATTCTAGGGATGCAAATTCACCGAGATAGAGTTAGTAGGAAAATTTGGCTTTCACAAAAAAGTTATGTGAAGAAAATCTTGCAAAGGTTCAATATGCAAGATTGTAAGCCAATATCAACCCCGTTTCCTACTAATGTCAAGTTATCCTCCAAGATGAGTCCTAGCAGTGAAAAAGAGAGGATGGAGATGTCTTGAGTACCGTATGCATCAGCAGTGGGAAGTTTAATGTTCGCGATGATTTGTACAAGACTAGACATTACACATGCAGTGAGAGTAGTGAGTCGGTACATGGCGAAACCTGGTAAAGAGCATTGGGAAGCTGTGAAGAGGATCCTTAGATACATCAAAGGAACCTCAGATGTTGCATTATGTTTTGGGGAATCGGATTTAATTGTCAAGGGATATGTTGATTGGGATATGTTGATTCTGATTAAGCAGGTGATCTTGACGGAAGTAAATCAACCACTGGGTATGTGTTTACACTTTGTGGCGGAACAATAAGCTGGGTTTCAAAACTGCAGTCAGTTGTGGCCATGTCAACAACAGAAGCAGAATATGTCGCAGCTGCTCAAGCTAGCAAAGAAGAAGTATGGTTGAAGATGTTGTTGGAAGAGCTCGGGCATGAACAAGAGAAAATTACTCTATTTTGTGATAATCAGAGCACCTTGTATCTTGCAAGGAATCCAACATTTCATTCAAAGACAAAGTATATACGAGTTCAATATCACTTCGTTCGTAAGAAAGTGGAAGAAGGAATCATGGATATGCAAAAAATTCATATTGATGATAACGTGGCAGATTATCTAACGAAAGCAATCAACTGTGACAAGTTTATATGGTGTCGATCCTCATGCGGCCTAGCAGAAACGTAAGCAACATGAAAGTGTAAGGAAGGATAACGGTATGAAGATTGATTGAGCTTCAATCTAATCTTCAAGTGGGAGATTGTTGGAAGAAATAAGATACATTGTATCTTGGGATGAGAATCTTATCTACACAAGTTGGATTGCAAGTAGATACATGATGTTGTCATGGGTGATGTAAAGTACATGGAACTTGGCCTATAAAAGGCAATGGTACTTGCATTTATCTTCATCCCATCTACAACACAGAAAAACATACAAAGTATTTGTTCTTGTATCCTTTTCTTTATTTGTCTATTTCTTTGAGTCTATTAGAGAGTTGGTAGTATTTCTTAGTTACAAGAGATTCTTATTAATCTTTGAAACTAGAGAAGGTGTAACTCCTAATTTATATCATAGTGAAACATATCTTTCCTTGCCCGTGGTGTTTACCCTATTGGGGTTTTCCACGTTAAATCCGTGTGTTATCTTTTATTGTATTTCATATTATTTTAGTTGTGGTTTTGCTTTAGTCCGGTGTCACTTTTCTCAACATACATAACAAGAGATCATTTCATTATAAAAATAAATCCTCATAAAGGTAATTTCCAACCCTTCTCCATTTTTGTTCACTGAGTTAAGTTATCCACCAGACAAACTCAAGCCTTCATATCCAACACCATCGCCTTTAATAAAGAACATCGAGACATAGCTCAAACTTCAATTCTAACCCTTCACCAACATACACACATAAACAACGAAGCCACACGTGGGTGCGTTGTCGATAACTACAGGTGGTGGTCGAAAGTTAAGTGATATGGCTTAGGTGGCGGTAGCGGACCATAACGTTCACTGGGTTGTTAAATTATTAAAGCATTTAATTATTTTTATTAAATTGGAAGAATTGCATTGCTAATGGTTTTCATTGATTGAGTGTGATGAGTCTTTTAATAATACGCGTTAACTTGTTAATTTGAAGTTTATGTTGAAGGTGGTGGCGGGTTTGTAAAATGGGAGAAGTGGTCGGTAGCGTTAGTAGTGTTGTGATTGGAGGTTAGTAATGGGTGTGGGGTTGCGGACTGTGGACGGTGATGTTTTGTTAGTGGGTAGTGGTAGTGATAATGGTGTTTTTATGAGGAAGAACAAGGAAAGTGGGTGGAGTGTAAACAAGGACCCAAATGTAATATCCCCCAAATAAATATCACATAAGAGTGGTGAAGTGGTTGAGGGAAATGACCGAAATACTATTCTTTTAAACAGTCAAATGAGTCAAACTAGCCAACTTTTATTAAGAGTAAACTGCAAAAATCATTCACAGGAGGTTTGTAGTTTGGTGGGAAGAAAATGGGGGGGGGGGGGGTATGAAGGGGGGGGGGGGGGGGGGGGGGGGGGTGGAAAAAACAAAATATTATGAGAAAAAAGTGTCAAAAAACATAATAAAAAAAATAGAAATAAATATATATATAACTTTATTACCAAGATATTAATATTGGCACTAAATCATCCCTGAGTGGCAAATTCTAGTCAATAATCAACCTTACTAGTGATATTTTTTGCAAAAAGTATAACAAAAAGTTTTTGCAAACGTTTACCACTCCAGGATGATTATGTCAATAGTATCGGTTAAAGGATGATTAGGTTGCCACAACTAAAACCAGATGGATGATTTTGCAGTTTACCTCTTTAGTATAACGATAGAAAACTTTGAGACTAAATAAAAAAGATTCCTATCCTTATTTTCCACAAACGTTATATGAAAAAAAGCCACATTTTGGATTTTACATTTATGAAATGGAGGCCCATGTTGGCCAACTTTAATGCAGTTGATGTTTCTTAGTGGATGTGTCGTCCTGCTTATTTATTTTTTTTATCTCTCATTGCTTATTATTTTTTTTTCTTATTTGTTTTTTAAGCCGATAAGCGGTTTCGGTATCAAAACAATTTTTACTTTTCTACTTAAAAATAAGCTAGAAAGTTGTTTTCATAAATTGGTAATGAGTGCTTATTTCATATTACTTATTTGATATTAATTAAAAAAGTTTTTTTACTATCATATTCAACCAAATTTTTTTAATAAATGCATATAATTAAATATTTTTAATAAATTATTGTTTTTTCCTAATACATCTTTTACAAAATAAGTGAACCCAAACATTGTTTTTAAAAAGTACTTATTTTTTAAGCAGATTTTAATAACTTATTTTAAATCATAAGCAAAAGCTGAAAAAATATGCAATCCCAAACACTTTTTTATACGCAAAAGTGGAGGTTCACATGTGTCAACTCCGGATTATCCAAAATGATAGTCGCCTTGAGAATAATCGGTTCGAAATGTCGAGTTATAAACTTAAATAAATAAATAAAACTCTTTATGAATTAATTCCTTTTTACAATTATAAAAATAGATGATATTTATAATTAACAACATCTATATATATAATAAACAAAAATCTTTTTAAAATATTGCTTGTCACAAATGACATCACTAATGACATCATTAATGATGTCACTAAATACCTACTTGAAAATGCAAAGTATTAACATTCAAGTCTCTCATTTGAAATTTTTATAACTAACATTCCTAAAAATCAATTACATATTCATTTGATCTTATTTAAATCTTTCTTTTATTTTTTAAAAATTTTAATATTTCATATCAAAATTAAATTTTGTTATGACAATAATTGATCACGAACATGGACGAAATGGTAATCTTAAAACTTTGTTATGCTACTATATTGTTTGTATGCGGCTTATTTTTTTAAAAATCATTATTGTATAATTTTGAGTTTTGTACATGATATTCGATAGTCTTATTTCTTTCTGATTTTTATTATATGCTGTTATGTCTAAATCTTTAACGGGTGTTCGAGATTCATTATGATCTTTTGTTTCATTTAAATATCTTAATTGTGTTTCGTTTGGCTTTCAGTTAATGACAATTAACAAAATTATATTTTCTACTACTTAAAATGATGTTGACGCGCCCTAACAAAAATATGTTACATACAAAGCTCTTTCGTCAATGTCTTCAGACCGCTTTTATGGACTCCTTTGATCTTTTGTAATGTCGTCTCAATGATTTTTAGGGTGTTAATTTAGAACAATATTCTAATAAATCATTTGATATAAGTCGTATTATAGTTCACATAGTTGATGTTTTTATAGTTGAATTTGATTACATGACTACATGAATTATTTATATAGATATTTGAATGGACAAAACGGGTCAATTCGCTAATTTGTGTTACTAAATGTGCTTTTTGACGGGTTTCTTACTTGATATTCTTTCAACATGTTGTTGGTAGATTTTTATGTTCATTTATAAGAAGTTGTTATAATACGACTAACTACTACTCATTATTCATTCTTTCGAAACTGATTTGTTATGTAAAGTACGTCTATTTTGAAAATGATTTATTTTTAAAGTATCTACAAGATCACAAATGAATATTTTCTGTTTATAAATAAAACTTTTATTTAGTTACCCGCGAAATTCGCGGGTTTATAAGCTAGTAATATAATAAAATAAAAGGAAGATTAGAATACATCACTTATGAGATAATGGCTAATAATCCCGTAAGCCTCTCTTGATAATTTCTTTTACCTACCCACTACAATAAGGTCGACCGACTCTGTCGACGTAGGTCGTCGTCGGCCGGCTTTGTAGTGGTTGTGTCGGTCGCACCGGGTGTTGGTCGAACTTGAGCGTTGGAACGATCGGTAGTCGGGCAAAAACTTTATTTCTTTTTTTTTGTTTGTGTTTAGGTGTGTGTTTTTTGAAATTGTGAATGAAGAAGACGTGGCTTGTGTTGCGTCTGTGTTTGTGTATGTGTGTGTGTGTGTGAGTTTGAGTGACTTAATTGGAACAGTCATCAAACTTCGTTACTATTTGACAACATTTTCCCGAAAAACATTCACTAAATTTCTCCCGCAGGATTTAACAAAAAAAAAAGACATAGAAAATAATTGAAAAAAAACGCAATTTAAATTGGAAAAATTTAAGAATTGGTAAGAATTTTAAGGAATTAAGTTCTATCTTATTACATATAAAAATTTTAGCAGCATATTTTGATAAAACAGAATTTACAACTCTCTTTTTCACGGCATAAATATTACTAGTTATTAGTTAAGAATGTTAAAGAGTATATAATTATCTAAAATGATAAAGTTATATTTCTATGTTAAAACTTAAAACTTAAATCAATGGCATAGCGTTATAAAACGTAAAACTTCTACATAATAACATCATATCACTTTAAAATTATCCTTCTAGAAACTTATATATTTAAAAGAAAAACTTTTCCTCCTCCTTCCTTATAATTTTTGATGATCCAACCGTCTATATATATAATAATAAAACCGAATATAAAGTAATTTAATCTAACTATATAATAAAAAAAAAAAATAACTAATCAAATAAAATCAATAAAGCATAAACCCCCACCTTTTTGTTAATGCAACATACTCCATCAAGTAATCACTCACAAAATAAAAATTTATTTATTTTATTTATTTTATTAATTAATAAAAAAATAAAACAAAAAAAAAAAAAAAAAAAAAAAAATAAATAATTTAAATATAAATATAATATTATAATTAACAAATTATATATATATTTTAATATTTCCATCAACCCCCAACCCCATCAAAACGAATGGTCCAACGGAGTTATTAATACCCTGCCACACCACTCACCCTTACGCACGCCCTCCCCTCCAGCCCCCCACCCAGGAAACCGCCCCCAAACCCGCCCACGAGGTGGGACCCCCTCTGCTCTTCACCACTAACCCCTCAACACACCTCATCCCCACCCCAAAACCCACACAATTCCCAACCTTACCCTACAAGAAACACCAACTCATCTCACAATATCATTGTATATGATGTGAGGTGTGTGTGGCGAGTCACAAGCTTGAGCGGGGGCTATCAATTCCTGTTCTGTTCGTTTGACAAACACGCACACATTCGTCAACAGACACACCCACAACTATCTCTGGTGAGTAGGTATATTCTAGGAGAGTACCCCTCTCTATCTCTCTCTGAGGGAGAGAGGGGGGGGTGAGAGGATTGGGGGGAGGAGAGACTGTACAAAGCGTAACCGCGTCTCTCTCTACGGGGGGGGGGGGAGGGAGAGACATTCACAAATCACCAACCAACACCGCCCACATAACATCCCACTATACTCCCACTAAGTTACTTCTTATCCTTCTTATTTTAAGAAAACTTCTTATTTGATCCTAACTCTATATATATATATATAAACCATTAAAATTTAATCTTAATATAAAAAAATACTTTTTATTTTTGAAACAAATTTTGTTTTGCTAAATATCTGTATAATAATTTTTTTTAAATATATAGTGTAATTCGGGTTATTCGGGTCAACCCGAAAACCAAACCGAATTCAATTTCGGTTTTCGGTTCGGTTCGGTTGAATTCTAGTTCGGTTCGGTTTGGTTTTCGGATTGACCCTAAAAAAAATTAACCGAACAACCCGATAACCGAACCGATCAACACCCCTGTTTTATTTTGTGTTGCTTAAAAGAAATAAACACTTCAGTTATGCCTGATTTTAAGCCCATTTCAACAGCCCATTATGTTTCCATGTATAGTGAAGTTTAGATACTCTAAATGTGAGGTATCGTTTAAAAACAAGCAGATTACCCGCGCGTTGCTGCGGGACGTTAATTTTTCGCGCGTTGTTGCGGGGCGTAAATATATATATTTTTTTATGCAGGTTTATTTTTTCGGTTTCATGTTTAATAGTTTGTTTTTTTCTTATATGGGCTTATGTGTTGGGCCTCATGTTTAAAGGTTGTTTTTTTTTTCTATATGGTTTTTTTTTGTGTGTTTAGTGGCGTAAATGACACCGTTTAATGCAATCTAGAGTTATATGTTTGTGACCCTGTCGTTATTTTAAAGTTATTAGGTATCAAAGATATTTTCGCGGGTTTTTTTATCTGAATAAGTCGGTACTATTGTAATTTTTTCCCCTTATTTTGTGCCAACCAATTTTTTATTTATTTATTTCCTATTTAAAAAAAAACCAATTAGGCTGGCCCAAAGTAGGAGCCCAATAAAATGGCCCAAAGTGAGAGCCCAACAAAAAAAAGTAACAGTAAATACACTGTAGCTACTGTACTTGACCTTTAGTATATATGTTTAAAAAAAACCAATTGGGCTGGCCCAAAGTAGGAGCCCAATTAAATAGCCCAAAGTGGGAGCCCAACAAAAAAAGTAACAGTAGCTACACTTGACCTTTAGTATATATGTTAATAAACATTGTTATTTATAGTTCATCTACTAGTACATTTCTTTTTCTCATTAACTCGATCAGTTCACAAACCACAAGATTAAACACTAAACAAGTTCTAGCAGACTTTCATTTCGGCTACTGGAGATGCTCGATCGATGGAGTGTCAACAACTTCTTAGCAAGCATCAGCCGTCTATTGTCACCACACCAAACGCTTCCAATTTAGGACTTTAACAGCACATTTAGTCGTAACGCCACGAGCTTTCAAACGAGAGTATAGCTAACAATGCAAAGAGAACATTATTAGAAGTTTAGAATAGTGCAATGTGAATACACGCACACACACAAACAAACCTGAGTAAAAGAAACAAAAATTCATAGGTAATATTACCTCCCAACAATAATCGTTAATGGCTACATCTTTGACATGGTCGAGGCTTTCCAAAAGTCCTCTAAAAATTTCTTCGTGAGTCATCTCAGAAATCCCCTGATCGATATAATAGTCTAAGTCAACTTTGATCAAAGAACACACGTCAAGCAATACAAGCTCCCGCAAAAATAACTCACCTTTTATAGTTAGTGAGGATATGTAAGGAGCGTTGATTTTAATACGATCTATATAATCCTCCTTTAATGATGCAGCATAAGAGTAGTATTCAGATAACACCAACTTCTTAACACTCTTTGAAGTAACGTCAATCCGTTTGTAACCATAGCAATCTATCAACTCCAACGATTCCATGCAAGGACTTCCGGATTTCTCAATCATATTTTCATCCAGAGTCACACAAAATAAACACAAACACTCAAGTCTTTCCTAACTATCGCACCATTAGGAGGATTAAAGAGACACCAGGACTGCTTCACACGATTAAAACACAAATTGTTGAAAAATAGCTCATCTTCATAGGTAAACTCTTGTCCTACTCCTACATCCCATAACCATAAATCAAGCTCTTCAACATTACGACTAATTGCATAAAGAATGCAACTATTTGATCACTACAACAACGGATATCAAGTTTGAATTTTTTGAGGTTGCGATTTGTAGGACACTGATTTAGAGTGTTGTCGATAAAAGATATGTAACCATGGAGATAGACACGGAACCAGAACCAAATATGGCCGGGTGCATAAATTTTTTTATGGATACCAACTAAATAATACTAGAAACACATTTTGATGGACCGGGTGCATTTAAGATGCATTTAAGAAAAATCAATGTTTTTATCAAAACTTAACACTATATGAAAAAAATCCATGGGGTTCCCGGGAACCCGTGGGAACCCTGGTTCCGTCCCTCTATGGAGATCAGTTTCTTTAATTACAAAATCTGTGAGGTCATTGACATATGAGAAAATGAGATGAGGAAATTGATAGGATATCATTTCATCACCACAAAACATAAAATAAGAGAAATCTTAGAGAGAGAGAGACGTGTAGAGAGAGAGAGATGAGAGAAAAAAGAAAAACTTGGTGACTTCTACTATAAAGAAATGAAAAGCAACACCTTTCACCTTGTGTGGTGAAGGGTATTTATAGTATAAGGAAGTAGAAAACCCTAACTATGTCGTGTGGGATTTCTTGGGCCGGATCCTAATATAAATGGGCTTTAAGCCCGACACCTAGGCCCAATTAGCTTAAATGAATTCCTGAAAACTACTTTTTTCCTATACAAGGCTCGGAATAATAATGACCATTACTTTACATAAAAACACGGCTAACAATCTCCCTCTAAGGGGTGGTCATAACTCTTATGGCTTCACGTCTTGTGACATCTTGAATCTCGAAGCCTTGTATTCTTGGGAATTCTTTTGAAGTTCTTTCTACATGCTTGAGATCTTGGATCTTGATCTTTGACTTGATATCTTTTAATTTAATCTTGATATCTTGGTCTTTGGCCTTGATTTATCCTGACTCTTGAGATCTTTAAATCTTTATCCTTGAATCTTTATGCCTCCTTGCGATCTTGTGTCGTCACCCTCATGCTCAAGGTCTTGAAAGTTTGCTAACAATCTTCCTCAACATTTTCTTTGACATGATTACTTGTACCACATAATGGAAGAAGTAGTACTTGATCCACGTGTAAGATATATCTTTGTTATCGCTTGGTAATCTTGTAGATAATGTTCCTTTGAGGAAGTGCTTGTACATCAGAGATTGCGGAAGACTTTGACACATGTGCTTGAGCTTTCATCATGTATTTATCTTTGTCGATTGAGCATGAGGTCTTGAATCTTGACTCAGTTGGAATGAGGTTGAAACGCCATCACTTATACCTGAAAATTAATGTTAGTGATAAACATCAGATATAGACGAATATGGCTTTGTCATTCGTCTTAAGTTCGGTTGCGTTAACCTCCAGTTCCGTAAGGACCGTTTTACAGTATAAGATACTGTACATGTGATCAGGTAGGTTCAATTTAGAAGAACCTCCTTGACAGGGTTTCCAGCTCAAAGTGTTAGATCCTCTAACATGATTGCCTTAGATTCACCGTACTTGCTTGTTCTCATTACCGGAACATCTCAAAGCAGACAACACGGTAAGAGTGAATCAGATAGTTACTATCTTTATGATTGAGTCATCAATTCATATACTAGACCAAAATCGATATCCAGTTGACACAAGTTTGATTCATTTAGAATCTCGCAAGTCACCTACCGCAGAGTTGTTTGATGTTGACTCTGGAAGGATTTCCATTCATCACTGTGAATACTAAAGAGTATCACTCTGAATGTTCTGGCAATTATCGCAAGGATAATGCGTAGGAATCTTGTTAACAGCTTGTGAACTTAATGGTGTTTAACAAGTGCTTATCATGGAATGTGTCCTAAAGAGATTTATTTTATTGATCTCTTGGCTCTAGACTCTATAAGTGCACTTTTGTAATTTGGTGATCAGAGGCTGGAGCGGACTGCCACCTTTTCAATATCAATGATCTCAGAATGAGAAAGCTAATAGAAACGTGTTGATCTCCATGAGAAATGAAACAAACTTCTTTTGAGAGAAGTCTGAGTAGCTGGGATGGGTTGTGCCTTGCATCACTGGGTCCATGATGACTTGTCTTCAATATCAGAATCATCTTCGTGATTACCGATAGATTATGCATTAACCCGGTTTCTGCCTAAAGTTGTATGGAGGGCTTTTTTCTTTACACCCTTTATCCTTACATTTCTTTTTAATTCTTCAACCCCTTCAATGTTAAACCAACGCGTCCTCATTATTACCTTGTTAGGATTGTTCCAGTGATAACTCATGCCTTGGATAACATTCTTCCCAATCTCACTTACTCCTTTTTTCAATCATACCTAAGGACTTCTATTCTATCTAATGGAGTGTTCCTGGGTAGATCCCTCCGGTTCTGGCTGGATCATGGAACAAAAATTCCTAACTTTAACCGCCTTATAACCCTGTAAGAAACAACAGTTGGTCGGTCTTTGGTATATCCATAGTAGCCATAAAACCATTGAAAAATCGATCAACGTGTTCGAGAAATCATTTGTTACACATTGAGAGTTTTCTATATCACCAAAAAGCTCCCCATACACATATGCATCATATTATGAAAGAGTTTTGCACATGCGAGGTTTGGGAACGCACTTATAATAAAGAGATCTTATCTATTATTAAGCCGTATTGATCACATTTTAATCACTATTCTCCCCCTCAAAAATTGCATATGTGGTGACAATTTTTGACTTATCAAGTGAATTAAAATACAAGTTAATGTACGTTGATCCACTTTTAGACTAACCAAACAATGGGAGAACAAGAATGCATGCCAGATTAACTTCTTTTAATCAATTATTAAAGATTATACTCCCCTCAAAAATAGATTAGATTGAAAACTTGGAGTGGGAGTTCGTTGAGCACACAATTTTGAAAGATTTTGAATATTTCCTTTTGAAAATATCTTGAAAAATTATGCTCAACAAGAAAATGATTTTAGATTTATCTTATTAATTATCATTTCCTTAGTACTTGTCTTGAGCATTCACAACTTTGAATGTTTATATGACTGTGCTCAAGACCGAGAAGGTGTGAACTTCCTGTTGTTTAGGAATAATGTGCATAAATGAATATTTTCCTTTCTTTGAAGTCCGAGTCCTAAGCTGACATTTGTTAAAAAAAATACTACTATATGAATAACTTAAACGATTTATAAACGGAATGGATCGAATTTAATTATGATGAGGTCCCTTTACCTTTTTGATATATAACATATAGATTTGTATTTAACTGAAATTGGAGTGTTGGAACAGTGGCAAATGCTCTTTCTACATAGTGTTCAAGTCTTGTCAAAGCCCTTGTTTCAATCCTTTGACTTTTTTTAATAATCTAATTATTTTATTATTTCATAAATGCTTGCTTTAGGATGGGGAAAAAATCCGAATCCAATGAGGAAACCCCACATCCGAAGGTTTTTGGGCGTGGCGGGGCATGCTTATCAGGTTACGAGGCGGGTTTTAGGGCATTAACGGGAATTTTTATTCGGTTCGGAGCGGGGACGGGGCACAACATCCCCAACCGCCCCGCCCCAAAACTATATATACATATAGATCTATTATGTTAGTATTTACGTAATAAAATCCAATATTATCAATTTCGTAGTTTTGTATCTTTACATGATTGCAAGTTGTGATTTTTTTTAGGTAAAGGGTTCTCCGGTAAAGTATATTAATCACATAAATGTTTAAGTACAATGGAATGTGGTTGGATACCACATTAACATCAAGCCAAGGCTTGAACTTCCACTAATTCGATTGTGACAAACCACAAAATCGAAAACTAAGCTAGAAAATCATAACATAACATGACTCACATCTAACAACCATAAAGCCTAAAATTCGAAGGCATCTTCCATAACGAGAGCAGATTTTGTACCCTCAAAGTATTCTTGAATCTGAAAGTAACTAGCTTGAGCTATAATTAAGTCTCGAAGCTCCTCCGGTGATCTTCTAGTGTTCTTAAACAACCTATTATTTCATTCAAGCCAAATGTAATACGAGGAGGCTGAAAATAGCAGCTTGCCCACTACATTCTTAAACACACGTTTAGCAGCCATAGGATGGAAACACATCATAATATCTTCCAAAATAGGTGGAACATGTTCAAAACCAGCTAGCCTACGAACAAAATACCAAACCTGGGATGAAAATGTGCATTCAAAAATGAGGTGTTCGTGACTATCCTGTTAAGATCGATAAAGCGAGCAACGAAGCAATGCTAAATCAGTCGAGGCTTTAACATCCTAAATCCTCAACTTATCTTGCGTTTTAAGACTTCTTCTCATAACTAACCAAATATGGGAAGCATGCCTAGGTATGCAATGCGAAAACCATACAATATGATACCAAACAACCTCATGCCCCCTCGGTCTAAGAGCCTCCCAAGCACACTTCACAGAAAACTCAGACATGTTGCCATTAAAATCACACCAACGCATGATATCTTGACTAGAAGCTTCAAGATTAGGAGCTGCTATGAGCCCGAAGTTTGGCTTCAAAGAGCCCTAAGTTTGGAAGCATATATAAAATTCCAGACAGCCCAACACGCTTGTGCCCGTTTCAAATTTCCACGCCCTATACCCAGAAATCAAATCAGCCATACAAGAGCTATGAAGATTGTACCACCAAACCCCTCACATGAAATCCCTAGGCGAAAGAAAAAAAACGACTAAGATTACATGGTGTACAACCACATATCATACCATAGAGACACCTTTAAACAATTTCCAATCAATACCCAAAAGAAAGGTTTCACGAGGTCACGAAGTTGGAGGATTTTATGCCATCCCCAACTCATATCCATTTTTCAATGAATATCCCATAAAGTACGACCTCGAAGCTTATATGTATGAATCCATCGAACCCAAAGCGATTCTTTATTGGAAACAATATTCCATATATGAGTAGTCATTAAAGCAAGATTAAAAACCTCAAGACTACGTAATCCAAGCCCACCTTCTCGTTTTGGAAGATAAATATCATCCCAAGAAACCTTCGCTTTACCATGCCTATACTCACCGTTGCACCAAAGAAAACCACAGATAAGTTGTTGGATATCACTAATAATACCCATTTGGAATGACAAGAACGGACGCCCAATAAACTTGCATGGAAGATATGACAGACTTACAAAGTTGAAGTCTACCCACAAAAGACAACGACTTATTTTTCCAATCACCAATCTGGTTACGAGCTTTAGAAAAAACTTCTTTTGTGTAATGTTTTTAAAAGAAGCTTTGATTTTTTTAATGTGGTTATTATAATTTATGTTTAATTTGTTGAAAACTTATAAATGCTACTAATTAATATATTATTAGTAAGTTCTTGATTTTTCATATTATTGCATATAATCACATTTGTAAATGGCGTAAAAATAATAACAACGGAGAATAATGTGTATTTGGTTGAGCATTGCGCTCGTAAAGACAATCCGATAAGGTCCCTAACAGAGATTGGAGTGGGTTTGGGGGAGCATCTCGCCCCAATAGAGCACCCTGATAAGATCCCCATTAGGGATCAGGGCGAGTTTGAGGCGTGGTTTGCTAATCGGGTTTGGAAATTGAGGGTGGCCGCCCCGCTCAAAACCCGCCCCATTGCCATTCCTATTTAACATGTGGCTTATGATATTTGTTTATTTTTAACCAAACACTCAATAAAATTGTGAGCATCTCCTTTGCATCAAAACTAGTTATCTTATCACTTTTAATTAACTTTTCTAATATGTTTTGATCTTTATACAAGCAGTTGACTGATATGGTAATATGTTGATCATTTGGTCAATGAATAAGAAGACGAAAGCGATGCATGGTTTTGAAAAGTACACAACTGAGACTTAAATTAGTCATAGGTTTTAAGAATTAACATAGGTACCAAGTCGGTCCTTAGTCTTGCCCGAGCTCAGACTTTACTGAAGTTCGCCAAATTTGAACCATCGATTGAGTAAAATTTGAGCTTCTTAAATAATCATAACTTCTACGAGTAATTCAAAATATCGAAGCCCAAATATTTTTTCATGGTAGTCGTTGTTTTGATCAACTCTTTGGTAGTACAGTATAAACGAGACATGATATTGTTAACTAACCTTTCATCCATGGTCTTGAAGTATGTTTTTTTTAGGAGGGAGGGGGGAAGGGGTGGTGGTTATAGCCAGTGAAAGTTTTAAAAAAGCAAAATCTTAAAATTTATGTCAACAACGAGCGTGAAAGTTACTTCTAACATTTAATGTGCCGTATACCTTTGTTTCTTTTTGTTTTCTTAATAAATATACATGACAAATGACTTTTCTATTTCTTAAGAGTTGTCTTGTATGTGTTTGTAACTTTGTATTGATGAAAGATGTTTTGAAGAGATAAAACTTGACCTTTTGCAATTTACTTTGGTTGTGTTTGGGAAAGGGCTTTTAGAAGCTTATGAGAGCTTAAGCTGCTAAAATAAGCCGATTTATATAATAAGTTTTGTTTGTCGTATGAGTTTATAAAGGCTTTTGAAACTATAATCCCCAACCGAATAAAAAGGGCTACAAAGTTTAATCCGGGCTTATAATCAATTGAATTTCTTAATTACCCATAATAACTAACTGTATTAACATATGTTTATTTAATTAAATGTCTTTTTTAGTAATTTTGAAGCAATAAACTCTAACCCCGGCCCATTTGCCAAACAAGTTTACGAAAAAAAAATCTAGTTTCGGCTTAGAATACAAGCTTTAGTTGCACCCTCAGCCTAATCCTTTTCGTTAAACATACCTTTTGTGTGGGTAAAAAAAATAAAGATATGTTAAGTGAAATAGTTTACTAATACTAACTTTACAATTGGTTAGTGAAGGAGTTTACCATTGCTTAGCTCATCATAATACTAAATTCATCTGTTTTGATTGTATGTGTTTTACTAGCTAGTTCATGTTCTCTTTAAATACATAAACTTCATTTTACATACAGAAGTTAATTAATATATAACTCAATACCAGTGTCATCATAAAAGACGTTCAAATTTAAGTAAACTCAAAACAAAATTAAGCCAGCCGCAATGCGCGAGTAGCTTTCCTTTCCTGCTTGTTAATTAAAACGTAGTACAAATATAATAATAATTTTAAAGAATAAATAGGGCCACTGGACTAGGCTAAAAATCAGACACAAATGAGTTATCATAATAGAGCCCATCCCATGTACAATGTAGTGAAAGTACAAACAATCAATTATCAAACACCATCCAACCAAACACCAACCTTAGTTAGTTCCTGTTGTTTGCTTTCGGTACGTATCATCATCTGCTTCTTATTTATTTTTCATCAACTTATTTAGTTTCATGTTCGAGGAAATTCCCCAATAGGTTGTCCCAAATTACTCGTCACTCTACTACAAATACATTTGAAGTGAAGTTATTACCAAATTTAAAGAAATAATTAATTAGTTTTCTGTCATTATGCAAAAACAGTTTTTTAAACCATTTTGTCGGTGAATAATTATTTTAAGGGATTACGAAATATAAGCTCATAAGTCCACATATAAGCTTAACCAAACATCCCCCAAATATTTAATGCTATTTAGGCGGTGTTAGGGGTTGCTTGTTTAAAACTGATTGCTATTGTATGCTTATGGATTTCTCAAATAACAAGTTTAATTAGCTTATGAAATATTTACATATAAACTCCTCTTATGTAATAAAATGGAATCCGCAGTTTGTAGATCGATTGAATAAGTTAAAACTCCTTCTCTTATGTATTAAAACTCCTTCTCTTATGGTTTAACATTTAGGCGCAACCTTAGAGCCCATGTATTTGATTTAGCTATCACGTATGTAGTTGTTTGTTTTTTGTACAGAATATGAGATTAGAGTCACGACTTTAATCTTCTTCTTATATTAGAATATAATTCAGTTTTCCTGTTTTGATCGCCCATCTTGCCATGTCTTGATATATCTGTAATTCTGAGCAGATGGTCTAGTTGGTCACATAACTATAGAAGGAGTAGATCCATTGAATGAGTTAAAGGAGGAAATGTTAGTCAATAATATCATGTCTCGTTTGGACTGCACTACCAAAGAGGCGATTGAAACAACAACTACTATCTCAAAACGATGGAAAAACCTTCGGACTTCGCTTCCTCATCTCTTCTTCAATGATGATGGTGACTTTACAGAGATAGTAGTTAAAGAAACTAATATCCATGATTACATTTCTTTTATTGACAAAACCCTAAATAAGTGTCCTACAAATCTCAACCTCAAAAAATTCAAATTTGATATCAATTACAGTAGTCTAGTTAATTCTGAGTTTAAATCATGAGCAAATAGTTGGATTCGTTATGCTATTCACCGTAATGTTGAAGATGTTGATTTATGCTTATTTGATGTGGGAGTAGGCCAAGGGTTTACCTTTGAAGATGAGCTGTTTTTCAACACTTCTTGTATCACTCGTATGACACTTTCCTTTTGTCGGTTTAATCCTCCTAATGGTGCGATTGGTTGGGAAAGACTTGAGTGTTTGTGTTTATATTATGTTGTTAGGAATACAAAAGTATCGGTCACTTCCATTAATATCGTTAGATAGCTCGTATAGTAATATTTGGAAACTAAGTAGGCTAGTTAGCCCAAGGCCCATGGAAATCCCATGCAAGCCTAAGCCCAACCGGCCCAACATAGAAGTATAAATACCCTTTCCATGCTATGGAAAGGGTGTTGGTTGTTCATTTGTTTCACATAGTTATCAAACATTTTCTTTTTCTTCATTTGTTTCACATAGTTATCAAACATTTTTCTTTCTTACTTTCTCTCTCTAAGTGTTCATCCAACCACCTCTCTTTCTCTCTCTAAACCCTAGATCGAATCATACCTTATATGTGTTAAGATATTCTACAATTGGTATCAGAGCCATGGGGTGTTTGTGAAGGTTTTGTGTGCGTTTTATACCTTGGTTTAGGCGTGTTTTTTGGTTTGAATCCAACAAAAGATCTTCATCTTTTGTGGGTTTAAAACCATAATGTTTTCTACTTTCTTCTTGTTTTACCTTAGATTAGACTAGTTGTACAAGAAATGCTTTGAAAAACATCAAAAAATCCCTTTTTGTGTTTTTGTTGGTTCGAACAAATTTTTGTACTAGAATCTTGATTTCAAATTTTACGTGTTAAAAAACGTTAAAGTTTGTGTTTTTATGGTTCTCATAGTCTTAGATAGGTAAGAAGTACAAGAAAAATCAGGTAAAAACGTCAAAGAGTGAGTCTTTTTAAGATTTTTGTGTTTTGAGTTTTGTGTTTCTGAAGGCGAATTATACGTGTCTTAAGGTGAGTTATACGTGTTTATCAAGGCGAGTAATACGTGCTTTAAGGCAAGCTATACGTGTTTCTTAAGGCGAATTATACGTTTCTTCTCAGGCGAGTTATACGTATTATCTTTCAGGCGAGTTATACGTATTATCTTTCCGGCGAGTTATACATGTTTTACTCAGGCGAAGTATACGTGTCTTCCTCAGGCGAATTATACGCTCATTACTAAGGCGATTTATACGTTCTCTCTTAAGGCGATTTATACATCATCATTTCAGGCGAATTATACATTGTTCTTTAGGCGATTTATACATCAACTTTAGAGGCGATTTATACATCATTTGCTTGGGAGATTTATACGCTTTACTTAGGTGAACTATACGCATTCATTAGGAGAATTATACGGGTTTTCTTTGATTTGTAAAATCCAGTGAAAATTTGATTTCCCGGTTTTATCAAGAATTATAAAATCCTGTGTATTCCAAAGACTCAGTCACTTTAATCAAATCTCACTGTAACATAACAACCTCCAATCATTGTACGATCATATTTCATCTTATCACATATAAAATCAAAATGGACTCAATGATTCCAATTGGTCAAAAGAATACTCTTGTTGAGTACATGATACTCTCTGGTGCTGACAATCGTCCACCAATGTTAGACAAAGACCTGTGTGATTCTTGGAAAAGTAGAATGGAACTATACATGCAAAATAGAGAGAATGGAAGAATGATACTTGAATGAGTCAAAAATGGTCCACTCATTTAGCCTACTATTGAAGAAAATGGGGTGACCAGGACAAAGAAATATGCTGAATTGTATGCTATTGAGAAAATCCAAGCTGATTGGTATCTCAAGGCAACTAATATCATTCTTCAAGGTCTACCATCTGATATCTATTCACTTGTTAATCATCACAGATTTGCTAAGGATCTATGGGAAAGAATTCAACTACTCATGCAAGGTACTTCATTAACAAAGAAGGAAAGAGAGTGTAAACTATATGATGCATTTGATAAGTTTGCTCACATCAAGGGGGAATCACTTCATCAGTATTACTTGAGATTTACTCAGCTGATCAATGATATGAACATTTACAAAATGAAATTGGAGCAATTTTAAGTCAATACCAAGTTCTTAAACAGTCTTCCACCTGAATGGAGTAAGTTTGTAACTGATGTCAAACTTGTAAAAGATTTGCATACTACCAACTTTGATCAGCTTCATGCATATCTTTAACAACACGAACTCCACGCAAATGAAGTCTGTATTATGCGTGAGCAAAATCATGATCCACTCGCACTAGTTGCCAATTACCAGCAGACTTCGTCTTATTACAACACTTATCATTCTTCATACAACAATCCAACATTTCAACATCAATTTTCACCATCACAGTCTCCTCAATATGGATCCATTCATCCCACACAACATTACTCAACCACTTATCCATCCACACCTCAAGCAGTTACTCATCCTTTAGCACCGTATCCACATGCTTACTCATCCACAATTCATCAAGATGCTTATCCACAACCACCATCCATTCCTCAAATTGAACATACTGTCTCCACAGTTAATCAACAAACACATCTGGCTAAATTTCCTCAGATAGACTCTAGTCTAGCAGTTCCTGTATTTAAGCAAGGAAATGACCTTATTGATGCCATTAACAAAATGATGTAATTCCTGTCTACTATAGTCTCATCTCATTTCCTAACTACCAACAATCAGCTAAGAAACTCTTCAAACCCAAGACAATAAGCAACTATTAATGATGGAAGGGTTACAGTTCAACCGGTTCAGGGGAGACAAAGTTCATATGTTGCTGGTACTTCAGGAACAGGCAGGAGTAATTCAGGTCAACAGAAGGTTATCAAGTGCTTTAACTGCTAAGGGGAAGGTCATATGGCAAGACAGTGCCCAAAGCCAAAGAGGAAAAGGGATGCTACATGGTTTAGGGATAAAGTTCTTTTGGTTGAAGCACAAGAAGCAGGTAAAGTTTTAAATGAGGAAGAATTGGCATTTATAGCAGACCCAGGAGTTGCAGAAGGCCCAACATCACAGACAGTCATCACACATAATGCAACCTATCAAGCAGATGATTTGGATGCATTTGACTCAGACTGTGACGAGATCTCTACAGTACAAGCAATTCTTATGGCCAATTTGTCTAGTTACGGATCAAATGTTCTCTTTGAGGTACAACACTCTGAATACACTCATAATGATATGCTTAATCAAAGTGTGCAGGAGATGAACTATTTTGAACAAACTCATATTGTGAATCATCCAGAGACTGAGATAAACAGTGATAGCAATATCATTCCTTACTCTCAGTATCTGCTTGAAACATAAAATGTCGCTGTTCAAGATACAAACTCTTCTGCATAACAAGATGCTATGATATTATTTGTGTTTGAACAACTATCCAATCAAGTAACTAATTGTAATAAGGTCAATAAGGATAATCTAATGGCCAATGAATCCTTATCTGTTGAGCTTGAAACATACAAAAACAGGGTAAAAGTGCTAGAAGAAAGACAAAACGTGGATTTAAGTACTAGAGAAAAGCTTATAATGGATGATTTGATTTGAGAGAAAAATGCACAGTTTGCGGATTTTGAAAAGGAAATTACCTTCTTAACAAAAGCTTTTGGAATATTTTAAAAGACAAGGAAACGTTAACTAAAACATTTAATGTTTTCAAAAATGAATTGAAACAAAAATAGGATAAGAACATTGAAAAAGAGATTGCTTTGGAAAAGAAGGTTAAAGAACTGGACAATATTGTTTGTAAAATGGGTCAATCTGCGCAAACTGTGCATATGCTCACGAAACCACAGGTTTTATATGATAACAACCTTAAACATGCTCTTGGTTTTCAAAATCCTTTCTATCTTAATAAAGCTCAGTAGATTAGGCCAATGCTTTATGATGGTAATGTCACGCGCCCTAAATATATCCACGTGATTGCTGTTGTGTATGTCCAGATGTTGTGTGGAGAGACACAGACGACACTCCTCACTCCTACTATCCATATCAAAGACCTTGCCCTGAACTACAATTAAAAGACAAATTGAAACGTTAAACTAAACATTTAATGTTTTCAAAAAATGCCTCCACAAGAAAAAGAGGATAAGTGAAACATTGAAAACAGAGAGTGCTAGTATAGATCACTTAAAAAGGTTAAAAAATTAGAACTATATGTGTTTTGATAATTCATCGGGCACAATCCACGCCGCCTATATGTCGCATATCGATCAAGAACCACATGGTGCGCACAGACCTTAGATCAACACTAAACACTGCTTAACCAGCGCACTGGTAGTCTCTCAAATTAACTTCGCACCTAATCTATTACAGATTCAAACTCCTCTCTAGACCTCGCACGGCTATTTGTCGCGTCGATACGCACCGCTACTTACCACTCCCACCCCCGCGACACGCCCCCTATACTAACCTATCTACCCCTCATAAATACCGTGTACTCATCTGCAAATACTCGATAAAATATATACATAAGTATAAAAAATCAACAAGAGCAATAAACCGAGAAGTTAGGTATAGAGCTTTCCGGGTCGTTATCCCCAATAGAGGCTGGACTGGTAAATCGATACGATATCGAAGATTTGAGTTTGAAGGAAAGGGAATGGTTTTTGGAAGTTGAAAAAGTCATATTAGATAATAACGGACTAAAACGTTAAGAAAAACCCTGGAAATTTCGAAATTAAACAGAAACGAGAAACCCGAACCCCGGTCAAAAGGGGGGGGAAAAACTAAAATATTTAAAATAAACCTATGAAGAAAATTTTTGCTTTCTAAACTACTCTAGGATCAAATAACGAAGAATGAAAAAAGGACTAGACCGAAAACGGAGTTGTTTGACCCAAACCGACGTGTCACAAATAAAATCCCGTACCCGGGACCCGTTCTTTACACGAGCAAAGTTATAAAAATTACCCTACGAAAAATTTTATATTTTTCCTACAAACTAGATGACAAAAGAAAATTTTCTAAAAAAGCAAAATATTTTTTTGATAATTTTTGTATTTTTTATGAATTAAATAAACTTTTATCTAAATTAAATTATAAAAAATATTAAACTTTATCTAAAAATTCTGAAAAATTTTCTAAAAATACTAGACACCTTAATGGTCCTACGAAAAATAAGAAACAAAAATAAGCTGAAGGAATAAGCCCCGAAATAAGCTTGAACAGCTTATTAGCTTTAAAGTTCAAAACCACTATAAGTTTAAAGTCCCTTGAGTCTTTAACGAAAAAGACCCAAGGGCGCAGTGGTAAGGGTGTTGGTATAAAAGGGGATGTATCGCTTGGTCCCGGGTTCGAGTCTTGCTCACCCGGACCAAGTGTCTTCCCCTTTTTTTTTCGAAAACTCAAAAAAGCAAAGTTGTTAAGCTCGTGGGGCTTAACAACTTTGTCAACTAGAGCTTTTTATGAAAAGCAATGGATAAGCTTAAAAATAAGCTGAAACTTGACAGTTTAGCTTATAAAGCTTAAAGGCCAATTTTTCTAAGACTTTTGGGCCTCTTGGTGTCGAATAAGCTAAGCTAAGCACTGAAATAAGTTAAAGGGTCTAAACTAAACATAGGTAAGCTAAAAGAAAAGGAGAAGCTAAACTAATAAGCTGGGATAAAGGGCTTAAAGGCAGAAAGCTTAAAACAAGCTAAAAAGCTAAAAAGCTTAAAGTGGTTGAACAAATAAGCCAAGAAAAGAGTAAATAAGCTAAACAACTATCTAAACTAACCTAAAATGCTATTAGGAAACAATTTGGGCTTATGGAATAAGCTCAATAAGCAAGCAAAATCAAAAAAATAAGCATTCCCTCAGCTAAGTATGCAAAAATCAGCCAAAAGGAAAGTTTTGGCTTAGAAATAAGACCCACAAATAAGCTCTTCAAGGTCTGAAACCTTTGAGGGCTTTTTAAGAGTTATTTACTCTTAAAAATAAGCAAAAACTTGGGCTTAGTGTGCTTAAAGGAGCAAGAAAAAGTGGCTTATAATCTCCCCTTATGCACGGGAGATTTATGCTTAAAGCTTATGGGCTTATATGACAGCTTGTTAAAAGATGTCAAATAATGCTCAAATTTGAAAAGATAAGCTTTAATAGATTTAGTGTTCTACAAAATAAAACTTGTGCACAAATTTTGAAATCTTAAAAATCCATTTTTTTCTTGGTATTTTTGGTGGTTGGAAAATGGCCTTTTGGTTTTAGAATCTGTGATCAAAAAGACTTTGTGGTTTTTTGACTCAACAAAAGTCAAAAGACAAAGGCTTTTGGGACCAGTCTTTTTAGACACAACAAACAAACCCTTTTATGATGCAAAACTCAAACCTACAAGTGCTTAATCAATAAGGCACTTGTGGGTCTCTTAAAACCTCACAGTTATGAGAATAGTTTTCAAAAACTTTGGATAACAATTTTAAAAAACTGAAATACTTTTAAGAAAACATCTTATATGGCTTGTTAACTTAACGCTAACCAACTAATGACCATAATCCATGCCAAAACCTGTTTTGACCGTTTTTTTGTTATGCCAAACACCCCTTTACTTTAAACTGTCAAACCAAAGTGAGTTTAAAATCTATTTTTTTAAGCTATAAACTTGAAACCTTTTATCCACTCTTAACTTTTATTGACCTAGTTAAACTATTTTAACACTAAATGTCTAGCTTATTAAGAAAATAGCTAGTTTCTCAGCTAGCTTTATTACACTACTGGCAGTTTTAAGTAATTAAACTAAGATTAACAAATTTTACTAATGTAAACTTAGGACGCTAGAGGTTAAGCCTAAACAAACTGATTAAAGAGAATTAAAATAAAATTTGACAGGGAAATAAGCAAAAGATAAAGCTAAAAAATTAAGCTAATTTGAGGCTTAAGGAATTAGAAAATGTGAAAATTGGTTTGTCTCAGAACCCAAAGCCACTCTTTCTGAGTGAGTGGCTTAAAACCCTGTCCTAATGGCTCCTTAGCCTCTAAACCTGAGCTTAAAGGCTCAATAAGCTCTTGGGAGCTTATTACTCCTTAAGCTTCCAAATTTGAATGAAGTTGAATGCAAAAGAAAGGTATTCAACATTAATGAACAAAGACAGTTTATAAAGGCTTTTAACAAGTTGTGTATAACTTTTGAGCTTAAGAGAAGGTAATAAGCTAAAAATAGCTTATTACGAGCTTATTGCTAAAAACGGCTTATTACTTGAAATTTAAAACATAAACACGATTGAACTTACTTCATTAATAACTAAAGAAGAGTACAAAGGTAGTAACAACACATTAAACTGAAATTGAAAAGATTTTGAGACTTAATTGCATGAATAATACACGAATTTAGAAAATTACAAAGGAAATTTAAAAACTAAAAAACTGGTTCTCTAATCTTCTGTCTTCATCTCTTTTATAGTGAGTTCTTGTGTTAGTTGTGTGAGAGGGGGAAAGCAAACACATCTTAGCCCTCCAATTTCATCTAGATCAATCTTGGTCGCTCGAACAAGGGCCTTGGGTGGTGTGGGATTGCCAACTTGGCAATCTCACAGCTGGGAAAGTTAGTGGAGGAGGGGGAAGGTGAGTATCCATGGTGGTGGTGAAGGTCTATGGGGTAAAAATGGGTTAACGAACCCGTGATTGTTTTTGGGGGGAAAAGAAAGGCGGGAAAAACTGTTTGAGGTATAACAGAGTGAGGGTTTGGAAACTTGGCAAGGTTGGCCCCTCATGGTTATAACTTTCATTGCACCGTAGGTCCTTGTTGTTATATAACTTTTGGGGACTTGGCAAAACAAGTCCCCAAGAGTTATATAACTCTTTGCACCCCACGTCCTTGGGTGGTACAAGTTTAAGGACATGGCAGCTTTGGCCCTTGTGGTGTAACTTTGCATTTATGGCAGTTTGGCCCTTCTCTTCTTTTCCTCTTTTTTTCTTTATATATAAGTTTAGGGATTGACAATTTCAGTCCCTGAACTTATATTTCTTTGACTTTGGCCTCGGGGTTGACTTGGGTTGACTTTGACTTTGACCAGTTGACTTTTCTGTTGACTTTTTGACTTGATTGACTTTCCGGCTTTGATTTGGCTTTGTCTTTCACAGTCTTTTCCATTCCGAGTCCGGTTTTGTCGTTTTGGCTTTGTTTTTCGTCCTTTTCTTGGTTATCCGTTCCTGCACAATACAATTAGCAAAACAAGCATATATTTGGCATTTTAAGTCCGTTTTTGGTTATTTTAGCTTGTTTTTAAAGGTAAAAGGTATGTGTATTTAAGCACATACCATACTCCATCATAGCATATAAATTACCATAGGTTTGGTAAAGGATTAAACCTCCACCGTTAGGCGCAAGTACTAGTCATTACTATCAAAGATGTCTTTTAAAGGGTTGTGGGGTGTAGGTGTAAGATAACATAAATGGAAACGAAAACGGATGAGATATATTTGGGGTGGCATTTTTGGGTGAAATGGTTAGCTAATTATTATTTATAAGAATATACGCTGATTTGGTTGCTAATCCAAGAACTCAAACAAAGATATACAAACTCTACACAACTCTACATCAATCTCTTTTATTTTTCTTTTCTATTTTTTTTAACATAATACATCACTTGGGGCTTATAAATGTACCCCTACACTTGAGTTTTAGAACTCATAATTACAATCTAACTAATGACCCGATTTAAGGTGGATCAACATAACATGGAGATCATTTGACAAACATATGTACAAGGAATGAACTATGTGTTTTTAGAAAGAGAAAGATAATTACAATAATTCAACCAACCCCTCATGGAGAGTCATGAGGGGTATTTATAGGCCTATCTTAAGCTATATATGCCACTTATACAATATTAGTCCCTGCGTGTAGCAGTTGACCTATAATTAGTCCAATTCACGTGTAAGACGCCAACTTCACTAAAATAGTGAGGCTAACAATCTCCCTCCAAGATGGCGTCACACGTAAATTGGTTACATATGTTTCTATAAGAAAAATAAAGTATAAAAGATAGACGCGGTCTAGCATTCCTTGAGATTGTCTTCAAAGACCTCGATCTACTTGAATGCTCCACCTTTATTTCTTCAGCTTGTAGACGAACACACTGTAGTATACTGCTGAAGATGACTTAGAAGTTTTCTCTACCGATGATCTCGGTCTTGATTGGATTTATGCTTATAACTTCCTGACATGTCTTCAACGACTTTCTTCATACACTTCTGGTCATTGCGAAGTTTCTAAAACAGCTGCATGTCTTAAAAAAGCTTCATTTTCCTGCACTTCTAGTCATGTCGAAGTTTTCTGAATCTGCTTCTCATTTGTCATCCTTGAAATTCTCTCATCCGAATACTTCAGCTTTGATGTGAATTATGCTCCAAACTTTCTTGTGTAGTATTAGTTGAGTTTTTACTCCCTCTTTAACTAGTAGGCTATTTTTCTTGTGCGATCTCGTGATGATAAAACAAAGTTTCTAGAATTTAATTACACTACGGTACACTCATATAATTTAATATCGATTTACATGCTAAGAAAGGCGACAAAAGACCCATACCATACAAATCCATATTGTGAAATTAGACATATGAAATACATTGAACCTTATAGAGAAAGCTAATGGTATAAACTATATTGGGTATCAAAAATGGATACATGAATTCTGATAGATCTAAAGGCGAGCCTTACATTTTTGGGGTGGAATTCTGAGGGTTTTTGTGCTAGTCATATAAATTCATATCCATGAGATGCTATTAATACTTTGTTTTTGTCGGTTTGTGTCATAAAAAATTTAAATCTTGGTTAACATTACCTTCTACGCTATGTTTCGATATATTACTCATCATTTTAAGGAACAAGCAAATGGCAATTGAAGGAATAGTTTCTAAGGCTTATCCCCCCTACACTTAAGTTGAATATCGTCCTCAATGTTCTTTAGATGTACCCGTTATAAATCCGATTAAATGGAAAGAAAAACAAGTTAAAGAAAACTAGTATCTCCCTGGTTGCTCAATAATGAGAAGAAACATGCGATTAAACTGAGTTAAATCAAGGTTTTCAAGATCAAGATCCTACCTACGATCGTTTTTGTCTTCACAAGATCGAGATCGAAGATCGGATCGGGATCTTAAGATCCCACTATAATGTTATTTTCTTAATAGTCTTTGAAATATTATACAAATCTACAAATTATTATATATCATAAACATAAATTATATGAATATTTCATAAAAATGTTGTCATAAATTATGTTTATGAATTGATTAAGAAGATTAACATGTTGTTTTTTTAATTGTAAAAAACACAATCCATAAATTTGTAGTTTTTTAGTTTGAGGTTCGAGAAAAGTAAGATCGGATCGAATTAGATCTTAAGATCTTATGGAAAGATCGGGATCCTATAAGATCTTACGCTTGCAAAGATCATATGTAAGATCTGGATCATTTTAGCTATGCAGTATCGTAAAATCATAAGAGTGTCATAAAAAATTTAAATCTTGGTTAAAATTACCTTTTACGCTATGTTTTGATATATTACTCATCATTTTAAGGAACAAGCAAATGGAAATTGAAGGAATAGTTTCTAAGGCTTATCCCCCCTACATTTAAGTTGAACATTGTCCTCAATGTTCTTTAGAAGTACCCGTATAAACGAATAAAGAGAAAAGAAAACAAGTAAAAGAAACTTAGTACTCCCATGGTTTTGCTCAATAATGGTGAAAGAAACATTCGATAATGGTTAAAACAGCCTCAAGAATCGTCTATTGAAGACTTCCTAAGATCTTTTAAGCTTCTTATATCAAATAAACTTGTAAATCAAAGACAGATACACTATACCAAGCGTAAAATCCACGGGTGAATGATATATACAACCTCATTAACTAAGTTTAGACTCTACGAAAGCAATAAAGATAGGTGGAAATATTACTAATGCAGTCGTGGTTTTTACATGTTTTAGTAAAAATTACAAATATTTTGATATTGCACAATTATTTTTTTGAAAATATTGAATTTTTTTGAATTTTAACATGGCTTGGGGCGTGACGGCGTCAGATACAATCCTGACGCCATCTAAGCGGGTCTGTTTAAAAATTTCTTCTTTGTGTTTTCTTGATAATTTTTACATATAATTTTATTAGTTATTCCTGCGTAAAATATGCTAAAACACAAAATTGATTAGTTTAATCGTATGACTAAAAAACCACAACAAGACTCTCCTAATATGCAAGAAAATTAATAGATTGGTTGCCCTCCCAAAAGGTTGTTACGGGGGGTGTATACCTCAAAATAATGTGGTGTTCTTATGGAGTATCTTTGGGATTTGGTTAAACTCATTATTTCGAATGCTATATTCCCATGCATATCAACCCAAACCTTCTCATTGCCAACCAATTCATCTATTTGAGCCCTAAAAATTGTTAATTCTTGCTCAGTAATAGCTTTAAAAAGTTTGTCCCACTCTTTTTGGCCTTAGGCAAAACTATCTATGGCCTCCCATGCTTCTTCGCCACTTAATTCCCTAAGGTTCCCGTCTGCTGTAAAGTCAAGGTCCATTCAGGTATAGTCGTTAACATGATCATAAAAGAATTGAGTAAGGGACAATAAGTCGAGGCCACAATGAGGGACTCTTTGGATTAAGTTTTTGAAACAAGTCCACGCATCATAGATAGGTTCATCTTGATGTTGTTGGAACCACCCAAGGTATAATTTTGGAATGGGAGGTTATGTTTTTGTGGAGGGTTTCAAAAGGTGTGGTTGGTGGTCTTTTATACACCATGATGGTGAACGAAAGAGTGATTTACAAAATAAAGGGCATAAAGAAAAGATAGACTACACGAAAGCTAATTGACAAGAAATTAAATCTCACTTGATAGGAATCTTGTGAGTAGACCTAAGCTGGATAGAATTTGAAACCTACGCTATTCCCTAGTAGCGGCGCCAAAAACTTGACGCGGTCGTCGTAGGACTTCAACAAGAAGTTTTACAATTTCATAGGCAGAGCACCTAACCGTTGTAGTGTAGTAAGGTAAGATTCGGGGGTTGTGGAGATCGTTTAAGCCCATCTAGGATATAATTTACAAATATCATTGATACGAATTAGCACAACAAAATTAATCAAACAACACAATGATATTAAACTAGGTTTTACTATTAAACACCAAGCCCCAATATTATTTGATCAAGATAATATGGTTACCTACTGTAACAGGGATCAAGAGATCCTTGAGGCTACACTATCTATTAACTACTATCTATCTAACTACTAAATAAAAAACGTTTTGCTCACAATAATGGTTATTTCACGGACTCTCATAGAAAGCCTCTATTTTCTGGATGCTCTAAACCTATATCTATGATCTCTTTATATAGGGAGAGATCAAGACTTACGAAGGAAGGTAATCGTTAGATAAGGAAAACTATTTAAATTAATTAATTCTTTTCTAATCTTCATCTGAAGAATTTGACCAAATCTTCCTTCTTTTGTAGATTTCAAATCTTGACGACTTTGGTCCTTAATGTTTTATTTTCTTCATTGAAGCACATGTGTTTTGTAATCATCAAATCATTAACTCAATAATCTTCCTTATTTGATTTACAAACCATCACCTGAATGAAACCAATCTTCAATGCTTCCCTCTTAACTTAAGACTTCCTAGAACATGCCACACACTTTAAATAAGTTGCTAATCAATTAACTGTAAGCATCTTCCCCTTTTGTAATCAATCAAATATTGGTCTTCTGAAGTTATGCAACTTGGATCTTGACAACTACAAATCACATATATCCACACTACCAATCCAGCCTTCGAATGACTCAAATTACCCACCATTATGCACAATAATAAAAATGAATTTGAGCAGTAGAAATATAAACTGGCAGTAATAATAAAGATCAACTGTAGTAACGAAACACTTCTCCTCAAATGGTGCATGTAGATGGTTAAATATTTTAAACATTTAGCTTCCCTAAATAACACATTATGTTATCCATCTCTTGAATCTTCAATTCTGTAAGCTTTTTGTAAGATTTCTAATGAAGAAAATAAGTATAACAACTTTTGTTCGCTGAGAGAATAACCCAAACTTGCGTCTTATTTCCTGTACTATCCACGTGACTTCGAAAACATATAAATAATCTAGAATTATATAGTAGATCGCAACCTCTTGACAAAATTCCTCATTATTATGTGACACATAACCAAAGTGTTTGCCAAATGTGTTCATTGTGCACATAAGTAGATCACACACCTTTGGTTTATTTTTCAAGTCTTTGTCACATGTTCTAAGAACGAACAAGTTATCTCTAAACGTTGTTGTCGTTTAAGATATGTAAAACACAATCATGTTGAAACTCCACTTCAACCACTCCAAATAAGCGATATTAATCATCTTGTAACAATTCAATTCAAATTATATCTAAAAACAGCGCTTAAATCTTTTAAGATCATGTAATCCATGACAAAAATCAAACAGTAAACACAAAAACCAAATGTTTTGGGACTGTTTTGTACAATTTTCTGTGTGTGATGTCCGAGAACATAATCCAACTGAGAATCCAAACTTCCTTGTTGTCCGATATCGGATATAACTAGCAGTACTACGCAACAGTATTAACATAAAGCTAACAGTATTAACTTTATTTGTAGCAGTAGGAAGCGTAAACAAGCAGTACTAATGAGATGACGAGCAGTACAAAGTAACAAGTAAGCAGTATAAACTTTTCAAGGAAGCAGTACTAAATAATTACCACTGTTAAGATTACTACCTTCCTCTTGTGTTAGCAACACTTTTATATGTTACAAAAACTGTCGCTAGATCTGTTACAAAAACTGTCGCTAATCCGTCACTACACTGCATTCTCCTTCCTCCTATAGCTTTTAGCGACGCTTTATGTGTCACTATTATGTTACTAATTCATCACTAAACTGCATTCTCCTTCCTCCCATAGCTATTAGCGACACTTTTTCTGTCACTAAACTGTCACTAATGTGTCACTAATTTGCATTCTCCTTCCTCCTATTCTTTTGGTGGCACTTTTTAGTGTCAGTAAACTGTCACTATCTATAGACTTTGGCAGCAGTAGTAACGAGAAAGAAGCTTGGCAGTATAAAGTATATGTTGGCAGTATTAATGTTGAACACATGAAGCAATACTAACAACATTAACTTTTAATATTACCCCAACATAATCACGAAGCAGTTCAATAAAATTAAATTCACATCACACTTCCATCTCTATATACCCACGAACAGGTTAATCACAAACTCATACCAAAAGGGAATCGATCAGTTTATAAAAAGAATTCTTGCGTTGCAAACCTGTTTATAAAAAGCACCAAGGACGTAAAACCCTTATCAATTAGAATCCTTCAAACTGCAAGTACCTTGATTAACTAAAGTCGCCTTAAGGGTTTTGAGTTTAATACAAATTAACGTACCTTCTTTGCCATTTGTTGATCCCATTAACCTTTTGTGTCACAGCCTTTATTAAGGATACGAATAAAAAAATAGGACAACGATTAAATATTGAAGAATAAGGGATCCTTTTGACGGCTAAAAATCCTAACAATAGTTTAAACCCTTGCTTCAAAACAAGTTTTGAAACAACCTTCAAACTCCTTAACTCTTCTTGCTTGAATCCCATGAAGACGTGTATTCTTTCTGCTTACTGAATTGGCTCAAAATATGTTTAAAGAATTAAAATTTGGTATGTGCTTAATTACACATACCCTTTACCTTTAAAAACGAGCTAAAATAACCAAAAACAGACTTAAAATGCCAAATATATGCTTGTTTTGCTAACTGTATTGTGCAGGAACGGATATCTAAGAAAAAGACGAAAAACAAAGCCAAAACGACAAAACCGGACTCGGAATGGAAAAGACTGTGAAAGACAAAGCCAAATCGAAGACCGAAAAGTCAAGTCAAGTCAAAATGTCACAGAAAGTCAATGGTCAAAGTCCAAAGTCAACCCCGAGGACAAAGATCAAGAAATATAAGTTTAGGGACTGAAATTGTCAATCCCTAAACTTATACTTAAAGAAGAAATCAAGAGAAAAGAAGAGGAGGGCCAAACTGTCAATATTGGCAAAGTTACACTCCAAGGGCTTATTCTGTCAAGCCCTATAACTTGTACTAACAAGCGAATCTTCAAACAAGAGATATCACTCTTGGGGACTTGTTTTGCCAAGTCCCCAAAAGTTATATAACCACAAGGACGAATTGTGCAAGGATCACATATACCATGGAGGGCCAAACTTGCCATTTGCCTAAACCCACACCCTGTCACTCTCTTTTTCATACCAAATTTTCCCGCCCTTTTTCCCCACAAGCAAACTCACGGGTTTGCCTTCAACCTTTTACCCTGTAACCTCAAAAACCCCATGAACAAACTCACCCCTCCTCCCCCACTAAAACCCTAATCCCAACTAGCAATCCCACAAATCCCCAAGGCCTAGTGGACGGTTGAGATTTGTTTTTGGTTTTGCTCTCACCAAACTAACACAACAAACACATGGGTTTGAAGACTCGGCTATAAAAAAGAGAAGAAGACAGAAGCTAGAAGGCAGCAAGTAGTTAGTTGTTTTTATTTTTCAGTTTTCACTTTGTAATTTCTCGTTTTTAAGCAATTTTTCTTTCAAGTTTTTTTAAGTAAGCTTTAAGCTCTTGTATTCTCTTCTTTTAAGCTTGTACCTCACAATTCTAGTAATACAATTCAGTTTTAAAGTCTCTTTGTCTTTAAATTTCAATTCTAAGTCGTTTTTCATCAAATAAGCTCTTAATAAGCTCATTTGAGCTTATTACTGTTCACAAGCTCAAATTTAGTTAAAATTCTGTTTTTAGCTAGTCATTTACTCACTTTTGTCCATTTACATCCAAGTAATGATAGTTTAATACGTGTTAAAAGTTCTTTAAATACTGTTTTAAGTTCGATTTTAATGTTGAATTTAGTTATACAATGCTCATTTAATTTTGATTTTGGAAGCCATTGAAGAAATAAGCTATTAAGAGCTTATTGAGATTTAGCTCATGGAAATCGAGGAAGGGGCCTACTTAGGTTTGTATGTTTTTTTAAGCCACTCACTCAGAAAGAGTGGCTTTGGTTCTGAGACAACAAAAACCAAGGTTTCATTTCTAAACTTTCATTTAGCTTAATTTTTAGCTTAAGGCATTAGCTTATTTATTTTTAATTCCTGTTCAAATCTTTGCAAACTCATTTGTTTAGACTTGTTATTTATGTGTTTTAAGTTTTCATTGAAAAGATGTGTGCAATCTCAGTTTATAACTTAAAACTGCCAAGTTAGTGTAATAAGCTAGCTGAGAAACTAGCTTATTTTTCTTAATAAGCTAGGACTTTTAGTGTTAAAATAGTTTAACTAGGTCATTTTAAGTAGAAGTGGATAAAAAGTTTAAGCTGTTTTAGCTTTTAATTAGATTTTAAGTGCATCTTAGTTTGGCAGTTTTGAAGTAAAGGGGTGTTTGGCATAAGCTAAAAAACGGGTCAAAATGGTTTTGACTATGGGTTAAGGCCATTTAGTGAATTTGAGTTTAAGTTTTAAGCTTATTTAAAGCCTTTTCAAAAGTTTCCAAGGTTTTAAAATGGTTTTCTAAAGTTCTTAAAACTATTTCATCACTGTGAGGTTTTTAAGAAACCCACAAGTGCTTATTTGGTTAAGCACTTGTGGTTTAAGTTTTAGCACTAAAAGAGTGTGTTTTGAGTGTCCAAAAAAGGCTGTCAAAAGTCTTTTGTCTCTTGACTTTGGTAAGTCAAAGTTCACCAAGGTTTGTAGTATCACAGTTTTTAAAAACCCATAGCCCTTTTTCACCATCAAAAATAAGCAAGTAAAAATGATTTTTAAAAGTTGAAAATTGGTGCACAAACCCTCTTCATAGGGTACTCAATCTGTTTGAGCTTATTTGTGCTTTTAGAGCTTATTTGACAGCTTAAAATAAGCTGTCAAATAAGCCCTTGAGATTTGCCTTAAAGCTCCCCTGGTGCAAAGGGGAGACTTTAGGGTCATCTTTCTCAGCCATTAAGCACACTTAAGCCCAAGTTTTTGGCTTATTTTAAGAGTCTATAAGCTCTTAAATAAGCCCTCAAAGTTTCAGGCCTTAGGAAGCTTGTTAGTTAGCTTATTTTCAAGCCCAAACATGCCCTTTGGCTGTTTTTGAATCCCTTAGGCTGAGGGATTGCTTAATTTTTGATTTTAGCTTATTCAGCTTATTCCATAAGCTCAAATTGTTTCCCAAGAGCTTTTTAGGTTAGGTTAGATATTTAGTTTGCTTATTTCCCTTTTTTTAGCTTATTTGTCCAAGTCTTAAGCACTTTAGCCTTTTAAGCTCACTTTAAGCTTTTCTGTCATAATAAGCTTCCCACAGCTTATTTAGTTTAGCTTTTCCTTTTCTTTTTAGCTTATTTGAGTTAGTATAAGACCCTTAGCTTATTTTAGTTTTTGTCTTAGCTTAATTCGACCCTAAGTCCAAAAGACTTAGCCTCTTTTTGCCTTTAAGCCCAAATAAGCCAAACTGTCAAGTTTGAGCTTATTTTTAAGCTTATTCATTGGTTTTCAGCAAAAGCTCTAGTTGACAAAGTTGTTAAGCCCCACGAGCTTAACAACTTTGCTTCTTTGAGTTTTCAAAAAAAAAAAAAGGGGAAGACACTTGGTCCGGGTGAGCAAGACTCGAACCCGGGACCAAGCGATACATCCCCTCTTTACCAACACACACTACCACTGCGCCCTTGGGTCTTTTTCGTTATAGACTCAAGGGCAGTGGTACTTATAGTCATTTTGGCTTTTAAGCCTTATAAGCTGTTCGAGCTTATTTCGGGCTTATTTCTCAAGCAACCTTGTGTTTTCTTATTTTTCGTAGGTCAGTTATAAAGTGAAGTATTTTTTGTAAATTTTTCAGAATTTTTAGTGATCGTTTAATATTTTTTATAATTTAATTTAGTTAAAAGTTTATTTAATTCATAAAAAATACAAAAATTATCAAAAAAATATTTTGCTTTTTTAGAAAATT
>BQNB010025262.1:0-42168 GCA_026074375.1 Tanacetum coccineum
CATTATTCCATCCAAGTTTCTCTCTAACAATCCAACCCACATCTCACTTATTGTTCTTGGTTGATCTTAAGATTACTAGTATTCTTCAACCTTACAAAGCCAATTGCCAATTTGCCTTCACCAACGAATTGTTAACTCGCCTTCAACAAAACGAAACTCAGATTTTTCAAAACACAAAAAGACACACTTTTGATTGTTTTTCCTAAAATTTCTTGTACAACTAGTATTACTAAGCCTATAGGTACCTTAAAAATGCAAACTTTATGGATTTTAAGCCAAAATTTTTAAAATCAAGAATTGTACTTTGTAAAGCTTTTTCGAACACAAAAATGCACAAAAATGATGTTTTTCTTAAATCTAAGCTTGTACACCTATATCCTAAAGATACTAGATCAGATTTACCAAGGTAAATGATCCTTTAGTGTACACAAAAGCTTCAGACACAAGAAAAAAATTAAGAAAAATTATACGGTTTGATAAAGAAAAACGAAACACACAAAACAAACACAAAACTAAGCAAATCACTCCATGGCTCTGATACCAATTGTAGAATACTAGTAATCTATAACACCAAATAACAATAAGGAGTTCTAAAGAGAGAGAGTGGATGGAAGGATGGTTCTAGTGAGAGAAAGTAACAAAGAAAGAAAGATTAAATTATGTGTGTAAAAATAAACCAACCAACACCCTCTCTATGTGTAGAGAGGGTATTTATACATCAAGAAATAACCGGCCATGGGCTTAAGTAATGGGCTTTTCATGTGTCTTTGGCCTGGTTAGCTTACTAACATTGCATTTAATTAATCTACGAGCTACGACTAACTATATTAGAAGTGACCGATACTTTTCGTATTTCTAACACAAAGGTTAACAAGTCTTGAGAGAGAATCAACAAGGGTATTATGTTTCTCTTCTATGTGTTCTATATTAATTTTGACACCTGTTCTTGTGACTGCATCTGCAAACTTGATCCACCTAACCCTTGAGGATTTATTGCTATTAGTTTTATTGTAAAAACTAATAATGGCCTGGAAATCTGTCCTTAAGGTGACCTCCTGTTTGTCTAGGTAGTAAATCTTCAGCTTTTCTAGAGTATTGATGCATGCATTAATTTTAGCATCAATTATGGATTAAGTTGTTGAGAATATGCCACTTGCATATGCTCAAATTTTTTATGAACTTCTTGGATCTCCTTTGTTCTTTTTCCATTTGACTATTCCTCCCCATCCTTTCATGCATTCATCTGTTTCCAAGATGATATGAGCATTTTCTGGTGGGATTTCAAGGTCTGGAAGATTTTGAACCTGTTCTTTGATTTTTATGATTAACTCATAATCAGAAGGCTTCAGTCTTTTATCTCCATGAGCATTTGTTTTTTTTTCATAAAGTGGCCTTAAGAGTATCCCAAGTTTTGGGATATGATTTCAAGCATAATTAAGGATTTCTAAGAATGACTTTAATTCTTTCTTTATCTTCAACTCTTCTTCATTGAAGTTCACAATCTTCTTTATGATATGTGGTTGCAGCTTTATAGTTCCTTCTCCTATGACGGCTCCCAAGAAATCTACTGTTGAGACTGCTATCTTCATTTTTGTTAGAGATAAGACCAAACCATTATCTTTACTGATTTTTAACATTCTTTCTAAATGCTTTGCATGCTCCTTTTCATTTTATGAGAAAACAAGTATATCATCAATATATACTGCGATGAATGATTTTGTTTCTTTAAAGCACTTATCCATCCTTCTTTGGAATACTGCTGGGATATTTTTAGACCAAATGGCATAATCAGCCACTCATAGAGTCCTCCTAGGACTAAAAATGCAGTCCATGGGATTGATTATTCATCTATGGTAACTTGATGGAACCCTGATTTTAGATCAAATTTTGAGAATATTTTTGCACCTCCTATTCTTTTGATGATCGTATTTATGCCCGGTAGAGAGTATTGATCCTTGTATGTATTGTCATTTAAGGATTTGTAATTGAACACCATCCTCTCTTTTCCTTTAACTTCTCTTCTTATTACAGGATCAATTGTCGTTCCTGTTACGATCATTGCCATTGTTCTATGCCTGCTTTTACTTGGGTGAATAGCACCAATTTTAAGAAGACTATGAACATGTTTTCTGAATGAGTCTTCCATTGCTAGTGTTACATGCTTTAATGGTCAATCTTCAATTGTAATATCTGGATTTATGATATCCAATTTACAAAGTTCACCATTCTTTTTCCAGTGATTTAGGGGTTTATCTCTGATGTATTCTTGATGTTTTAACCTATCTATGACATGTTTGAATTGCTTCAAGAATGCCTTGCTTCCTTCTTGGTTGAAATAAATAGATTCATTTATTTCTAGGAATTCTTCTTCACTGACTTCTAACTCAGCAATCTCTGCGATTTTAGTTTGATTTGAAGTCTTGATTCTGGTAACCTTTTTGTAAATGGTTATTTCATCTCCTTCTATTCGAATTCCTCTATTCATATACCTTAAGAAGTTGTCTCCTATCAGCATTTCGATACCATTGTTGTCTCTCATATCAAATGTATATATAAGAGGTATCTTGAATTTGTTTCCTTTGATTAGGAAAGAGCCTTACTTTAATCTATGAGTAGCCTATTGTCTTGAATTTAAGTCATTAAAGAAAACAATCTGAGTTAGAGGCTCTAATGCTTCTTATGGAATGGCTTTCTAGTTTATACAGCATGCTGATGCTCTTGTGTCTATTATTGAAGTGGTTCCAAACATTGCGCAATTAGGAATATCAAACTTAACCTTTACATTATAGAGTTTATTGATGATTTTCCTAACTTTTGGACTTGCAATGGCATTTCCAGAATAATAGACTTCCATTTCTATATAAGGTCTTGCTGTTTGAGAATTTCTTAATGGCAGAAATTCTTCCTGGGCTTGCGTCTATTTTTCTTTCTCCTTTTGTAATTGTGCCTTTAGTTCTCTTATCTCTTCATCCTTTTGTTCTTCAAGCCTTATTTGTTCAGCATTTAGTTGCTCAATGATTTTAAGAGCATCTGTGAGATCCCTTATTAGCAAGCTTTCTTTTGACTGCCATAATTCTTCCTTCTTTTGTATAGCAACTTTGTTTTCATTATATTCTTTGGCTTGATCTTTGATTATCTGTTGCACTTGTTCAGTCTTTTCTTTCAAAAGTTCTTTAAGAAGCTTTACTTCATTGCTGCTAAAGTCCTTTTCTTCTTCTAGTTTTTGGGGTTGCTTTCCTTTAACATTAACTATTTTGCCAAGGTGATTTTTTGCACAAAGGGCACATGTTGTAAGTTGGCATTTAGGACAGTTAAGTCTTGACATATCTGTGGTTATATCTTACAATAATAGCAGACTGTGTAGTTAGTGAATATGTTTTTCTTCCAGTCATGCTCACATTCTTTGCTTTGAGTTGGTAATTCTTTGTTTGGTTTCCACGATCCGACAGATTGAACCATTTCTGCTATCTTTGTTGGTGGTCCAGGATGGTACATAAAAGCACGATGACTAAATTGATCATCTTCTTCTCTTTCTTGCTCACTTTCGCTTTCATCACTTTCTTTTATTGTCATAAAGGCTGCTTCTTCAACAGGGGTATCTTGGACCATAACACTGATACTTTGATGAGTATCACCTTTTCTTTCTGATATGTTATAGACACTACTGTCATCAAAATTTTCTGAAACAATATCCCAATTGTCATCAAGATCTAGTTCTTGATAAATAGTTGATCTTGCAATGTTTCCTTGCTTGCTTCTGCAATCTTTTGCAAAATGCCCTTCTTTTCTACAAATAAAGCATTTGTACTTCTTGACTCGTCCTATGTCATCCTTATACTTTCTCTTGAATGGTTTTACATGAGAGTTATGCGGATTTCCTTTATATGTTCTTGATTTTATCATTCCATATTTCTTCCTGTTATTTTTGTAATAACCAGGAATTGGTATAGAATAACAAAGAGATAAATCTTTTAATTCTTTAGCAAGTGCCGCATCTTTACACATTTCTGAGACGAAAGTATGAGTAAACTTGATTGTAGGTAAGAATCCTGAGTTAAGACCAGGTTATTTGGCTTTAAATGATTCTTCTATCTTATTGGATAAGGAGGGTGGGAGCTTAGCAAAAAGTTATTTTGTTGTTGAAGGGAAGTATAATCTTCCTGATTTAATTGCTAGCTGCCTAAAATCTTCCAAGAATAACCACAAGTTTTTGGTCTCTTCATAGGTTATCCTATCCAAGTCCCTATAGGCCCTATCTTGTTTATCTGTTGAGCTACGATATGGGTCTTCTAGCAGGATTAACTGCCTTACTTGTGATGTTATATTTTGTGGTTCATCTGTAATTGCTTCAAGAGCAGAATATGCTTCTGGATACATGGTTCGCCATTGTTGCCACATTAACTTCTCACTTTCTCCAAGAAGGTTTTCCACAAAAGCTAACTTTGCTTATTGTCAGACCATGTTTGATTATTGAGCCTATTGATTATTATAGACTCCTATCTGGATATTACTTCTGACCATAATCCTAGGTCTGCTGGAAAAACAAGCATTACTCCTGATTCTGTCCATGCCAGTGGTAGAGTCCACTGTGAGTTATGATACTCAACATATCCTTTGCTGAATTGTTTTCCTTTTCCTTGAGGATAACCAAACTGATAGTTTGGACTATAAAATGGTTGTGAATTTTGTTGTGCTGATGGATAGGCCGATGGCCCCATGATTAAATCATGTGAGGGTTGATAGGTTTGAGTAGATTCTACTTTAGATGTAGATGGAAATGCTTGTTCTTCATGCTTGCTGATGATTTGTGCTGCCATTTGCTTGAAGTTTCAAAACTTTGGGTATGGCATATTATCATCATCATTTTCTTCTTCTTTAGAAAGATGAAGAATTGTATGGTTCTCACCACGCTTTTCTGTGAATGGGTTTTCCCATTCTAAATCCGATTCTTGTTTTTGAATGGCTAGATGGTCATCCCATTGTGGTAGGTATTCATCAAGAAAGTCTTGTTGGTTTTGTGTAAGTTTTTCTTGTATGATAAGAATCTCTCCGCCACTTCGTTCATCATCATCCCAATTACTTTGTTCTTCTGATTCATTAAGAATTGTTACTTTTTCTAGGGTATTTTCATCATCTGAGAATTCATCTCCCCAGCCGGTTGCTGCAAATTCTTCCACTGGAGTTATGTTTGCTAGGGCATCATACTTAACATAATAGTCCCATTTTTTAGATGGTTCACCAAGAGTCGACCAATTATGTTTTAATTGTATTGGTTTATTAGAGCGCCTAGTTTGGTTTAATGGTTCCTCTTCTAGGATTCTTGCTTCACTTAGGCATTCCTCACAGAAATATATATTACAAGGGATATGTTGTGTTTGAGGATTTTGCAAGCAAATTCCTATAAAATGTTCTTCATCTTCATCTAGATGATCATTACTCAGTATTTCTTGATCATGCTGGTCAACTCAGTATCTTGCTGGTTAGGGTGCTTGGCGGTATCTTTCGAATTAGAGGCTTAATGATCTGTTAAGCCTTTCATTTACTGCCACCCTTGATGGAACACGTACCGAGGTTTGTTTAGAAGGCTTTAGGTTCTAGCTCATTCCTTCAAGTTCTTCTACACTTCTTCTTTCACCAGGTATTGCCGTAATGCCAGTTGTTGTAAGATGGTCCACAACAATGTCCACGCTGTATTGGAATCCCATATAGCTGGTATTTGATAACCTGCCAATCATGGCCATTGTGACTAGCAGGTTACTTTTACCTCCTTGCCAAGTATCGTATCCATGAGTTTGTATAGCAACTTCTACAGGGTTGTGGAAATAATCTATACTTAGAACCATATCAGGGAACATATATACTAACCGCGTTCTTGCAGAGGGATCTACTTCCACGGTTCTAATAATTTGTTGGCTATCTTCCCATCTGGTATCTCTGAGGACCACCAAAGCGTTTGTACTAGCATTTCTTCGGTGTAGTGCATGTAACCTTATCATGAATATTCCCAAATGGATATGTTAAAGACATGAAGCCCTTAAGTTTTGGTAACTTTGTTGGTTACATAATGGGAGGTTGGTTTGGTTATCATTGATACATAAGATTCTTTGTTCAGAATATTGTTGGTATACTCTGTGCCTTGCAGTACTTCTATTGTTTGAATAAAGTACTTCTGCCGGGACAAGATTTGCTCACCTTTCTCATAATAGTTCTAGCTGTCTTTCTGGGTCTATAGTTGATTCCAAGGTAAGATTGTAATTGTTTCTTCCAAATACTCTTCTAGTTGCTCTAGCTGCTTGATACCTGCCTCTGCTCATTGCTTGATATCTACGGATTTGATCTTCTTGAGTTGAAAGTTCTGTTTGTGTCTGCGTATAACTCCTGTTAAGTATGCTCGGCGATTTCTTGAACAAGGTTCAAGACTTCTCTTTTAGTGTGTGGTTTGGACTGTTAGATCTTAGTTGAGATCTATTAAAGGCTTTTTTATGGTTTTACTCTGTGTTTTTCTTAGTAATTCCTCACAAGATTCAAGCTTTTTTTGACAACCTTGGACTCTTGATTCAAGTTCTTTTTGTTTCTCACAAATATTTTTGTAATTTTTGAGCGCTACTTTAAAAAAGAGATTTAAACGGTTATAAACACAGGCTAAATTATTAGCTAAATTGGTTGTTGTGGGTTTAGGACTAGTTTCGTTAAAGACGATATATTCAGGATCTACAGTTCGTGAATTATCGTACCAATACTGTATTTCTTGCTCAAAGCGCTCGGACATAACATTAAAAACTTCAAAGGAAATATTTGCAAACTTGTTTTAGATTCACCAAACGGTTAACTTAAAGCTTTTCCCGATTCTTATGGTACTTTTTATAAAGAAGCAATTGCGCTGTCTTTTATAAAAAACAAGTGGTTTTTATGAAATTTTTATCTTGTACCAAAGTTCAAAACCTAAGACTTTAAAGTACAAGTACTTAAAATACACCTTTTTATTAAACACTGCGGAAGCTTGATAATTTTACAATGGTGGTGGTAGTGGTTTTCAGGTAGGTTGTTTTTCGATGATCGATACAAAGGATTACAAGTGCCTTTTATAGGCTAATCGAGAAGGAATATGCTTTTGGCATAAAGCATATGCTTTAGCATAAAGGAATAAACCATGACATATGCCAAGGAATATTCAGAGCCATTATTAGATACAATAATTTACAATAATTAAACATAGATGAGACCAACAACTTTTATCATATACAGACTTTTATCACATGCGGGCCCGACGAGCATCTTGCATTTCTGGACGATTCAATTTTAATGCGACATCCCACAATATAAAAATTATATATCATATATTGTATATCCATGTAGCATACCTTTTAATTATAATTGCTAACAAATTAATGGTCTATATCTTTTCATATATCAAACATCATGAAACCAAGAAAATACATCCGTATCCATAACCAATATACACGAGTGCTATGAACATGTAGTGATAATGTAGCTATAATGTGGAGGTCATTGATAATGGTTATAATCTCATATTACAATGTCATGTTATAGAGTATCTTGAAAGTGTTGCTACATCATAAAATTAAAACCAACTCCTGAATTGTCCATGAACTAAACTAACTCTTAAATTGCGAGATAAATTGAGCGTGAAACACCAAACTTGATCATGAAAACAAACTTAGTAGTTTGAACCAACATGAACCCTGTTATATAAAGTTGTGCACTTGATTGCTTTTTGAGTTTTTGAAACATGCAAAACATGAAGATGATGACCAAACAATATCATGAACACAGCCTAGACTAGCCGTAGGAAGGCCATGCGCCACACGTAAAACCTCATAGACAACACACGAACATTGTAACAGCTTGTAGAAGACCACGCGTGAAGGCTAATAATTATGGGTAAACCGGTGGTGTTGACCACTAATTGAAATTTATTTGTGTATGTGTTGTGTGGTATGTTTGTGTTTCAATAGGAAATGTTAGCGTTTAAGCGGTGTACATGTGAATAATATGAAAAATGATAATATTACGGGGAGAAATATGAGATGACGTGAAGATGGTTGATAATCACTTTTATAGCATCATTTATCCCATGTAATTAACCCATTTTGTGTAATTATTGCAAGAATTGTTACTTAATCATTTGTATTTAAGAATTACAGTAATTGTGGAGTACTTGGTGAAGATTAGCTAAAAGGCACGCATTCTGGAGCTTAAACGAAGAAATATGAAGAAACTGACTCTGACAATCATATACGCCGTATCCATCAAGGAAGATACGGCGTATCTGTGCCTGCACTTCACAAAAGACCACGAAGGAACAAAGATCAATACGCCGTATCCAGAAGAATTCTATACGCTGTATTCAAGATATACTAATAAAATATTCTGGAAGATATCAAACATGGTCCCTACTCCAAGAAACCCCTGATACACCGTATCCAAGACATTCGATACGCCGTATCGACCAAATTCCAGACTCTATAAATAGAAGACCTAAAAACGGGTTTTCAGTGTGCTTGATCATATTTTTGATACCCTAACCACAAAAGTCGATTTTCAGAAGACAAGAAGAGCAGAAGAGGTCAAGCAAAGTTATTAATTCCATAGGAAACACCTTGTAATCTCCTATACTCTAGTAATCGTTCAATTTTTGGTATCATTCGTTTAACTCGGTTAGTTTACCTTGGTTGGATTATTACTCTTGTATTGATTATGATGTTTGAGGGCTAATACCATTGGGTATTAGCCATTATTATGAAGATTTGAATGTTTGGTTTGTTTATGTCGATTACTTAATTTATCGTTTGTCTGTTGATGGGTAGAGGATGTTTGCTTGTGTGTAAGTGGTTATGCATTTATTCTGTGGTTAATGCTGTTGTTGGGGGGGAACCTATTCATTCTACTGTTCTAGTATACGCCAAGTTTACATAATCCGTTTGAGCGCTCCATTTATATATGAGTTAGCACAGCTAACCCATTGGATCAAATAATAAACGAATGTATTTTTGGCATGTAAGGTGCGTAGTCCCTGGAAACGGTTGTATTATGTTATTCTTATTTAATGGGAAAACTTGGTGTAGTTACTACTAGTTTAAATCGCCATTTTGCAGTAATGGATAGACTCTATACTTCAGTTATATAATCTTACAGCGTGTATTCCAATATTAAGAGTATAATCAGCAAAAGGTTTTATGCGATGCGTTTATATTTGGGACATTTTGCCACGTGTCTAAGTAAGAAGAATGTACCACCGTTAATAGTATGGAGTTTCATGACCTCATAAACACGGAGGATATTATCTATATGATATAAACCTACGGTCTCTGTGGAGTAAGCATGTAAGAAGTCTTATATGATTACAGCTCTTGCTATCTTTGTGGTAATTTCTTCATTTGTTTGTGTGTCTAAATGATCGAAGTCACAACCACATACCCGTGCCAGAACTCAGTCAGCTCAACCCCGCTCTAATCCTATAAATTGAGATTAAGTAGTTTACATTAAGGTTTATACATAGAATAATCTAACTTAGTTAAAGTAGTTTTTCTAGGGTAAACCAAAAGTATTAATAAATTGAAATTGTTTCTCGCTCTTATATCGACACCATAACTTACCACAAACTCCCATCTGGACCGTATCACTGCCCGTAAAAATGTTATTTTTGGTAAAGCGTTGGCAAAATATAAATTTAAAACTGATAACATAAAGTACAACCTCACAACGACACATCATGTATGAAGGAGAAATGATGCATGTGACGTAAAGGGGGGTTAGCGTCGCCACCCATTAAAGCGTACGATTCCGAGGCCATCAAAAACCTCACTCAACCATGTACTGCTAATGTTGCCTACCTGGACATATCCGTAACACTACAAATAACACTACAATGACAATTTACAACGAAAGTAAGTCCGTAATATTACCGGTCACATTACCACGACTAATGACATAATAATGGCTCCCGGTACATATATTTACCAACAGATTTGTTGACGAATTTACCGATGCAAGAGAAGTTTGTTAGTAATTTTGTCATAAGTATACTAACGATCTTTGACAAATAATGGATGATGGGATATTCCCGTCGTATTCCATTAAGAAATCGATGGATTTAATCGACGGATCAGCGTAATTACGGTCATAAGTCAACATTATCCGACAAATCCATGTAATCCTGTCATTAATTTATCGGTAAATATATGTTATTAGTTCATATTGTATCTCTCATTAGTCACCCAACGTATGTACTACCAATGAACTTAAATTACATTTTGATACAGCTATATATTCATCACTTGGTTTTTAAACCTCCATATATAAATGGTTCGTAAGTAATTGTATTTTGAATTTAACAGGACCAATTTATGATTTTTTATATGACTCGGTTGACGCACCCCAACCACGTATATTCAATTCCCCGGTCATGGAACACAATAAGAATTCCATGGTCCACCCACACGTCCATGACAAGCTTTAGCATTCGTCAAATGGCCTTTCAGTTGAGTGTTTAATATTTCTAAGACCAGAGGATATGAACAAATGAGGCAACAACAATTGTCTTCATGACACGACGGCTTATATAAAACATAGACTTATTACGTACGTCATATATAAATAATCGTGGCGCCTATAGCAAACATCAAACGACTATATATACTCTACACAACATTTCCATTCAAGATAAGAATAAGGAAGTCACATATAGTCAATCAAATCACTCTACTTGACACACCATTTTCATTCAAGATAAGAACTAAGAAAGTTGATCACATGAGTCTATGACCCACTATACCTTGGATGTCTTGGCGACATGAGAAATTCCCATTACATTAGTCTCGTGTGTGTTTGTAAATTGCAATGATGTTATGTTTGTATGTTCACTTTAGCTCATTTATGTTCATCAGTGCCTTAATGGCTTATAATAAATAATCTCGCATTTTTGAATGAATGAAATAGATCATTATGTCAAGCTTATGTATTCATTTGTCTCTTTACATTATAAACTCATATAAGTGAACTTGAAAGCTTCATTTGTTGCTTTCGATAATATTGGTACTTGTAAGCTTAAGCTAATAAAATTTATGAAATGCTAGGCTAGACTTACTAATTAGAGCTATGTTAACAAATACCTATATAAATTAACATAAGGATTCTTTAGTAGCGTCTATATGACACTAATTATTTGAAAGATTGGTGGGTGATTGTCAAGACAAAGCTAGAGGAGCATTTGGATTAGTGCAAAGTGTTAATGACGTTGCAGGTAATGGTAATGTGGTTAGAGAGTGTTTCTTGAAAGGAATGTAGAATAACCATAGGTACAAATAAGGGAAATGGGCATGTTTATCTTGCCCTTGAAAGAGAAATAAAAGAAATTGCTAGTACAACTTGTGAAGAAGATATCGATGAGGGAAAGAGTTTAAAGAATTAGGTTATGATTCAGATGAGATGTAGATGATGAACTAGGTTTGTCTGATCATTCTTCTCTTAATGATGATTATTGATGAGGTATAGTCTCCTCCGTCTAATCTGGAGGAGCAAATTGAAATTAACACCGTCATTAAGAGATAATGACTTTTGGGTTAGATTCTGGAACAGTCCTTTAGAGAAGCTGGATGAACGAACGTTCCTCCAGGTCTGGAGGCATTAGCGTCGGAGCTCAGCCAGTCACGCTAGCAACACTTGCACTAAATGGTACAAGGAGAAAGGCACGAGGACCACAACGACCTGTACTCACACACCATGACAAGGTGAACGACGAAAGCCATGCCTAGTACTTGTCAGCATTTATATCGCCGCCACTAGATGACAACCTCGTCTCCACAATACTCGAGTAGTACTTGTCAGCATTTATATCACACACTCTGCTACTCACCTACTCATTCTTCCCTCATTTCTCCACATTTAACGCATATACCAAGTTCTCATTCTTACACCCAAGCTTGATCCTGGCCAAAAATCAAAACGAACTAACGGTGTTTTCCCTTATTTGCAGCTTGGGTCCGCAGGAGTAACCAGAGCCTCCATAAGAAACGCAGCCTAAACACAATTACGAAAATATACTTCAACAATTATAGTTATGTTGTTATTTTTATATTAAAGATTGTAATGTTGATTTCTAACATAGTCTCTCACAATTTGAAATGTGATCCATCTTGTTATAAATGGAGGAATACTGTTTTTTACAAATTTATTAAACATAATTAAACATATTACTAAGGCTAATCACGGTTTGAAATCCGGACCGGATCGACGAAGATAGGATCAGACCGGACCGAAAACCAATTTCGTCCAAAACACTAGACCGCTATGTCCGAGTCAGTCCGATCTAATAAAGCACAATTTTTGGTTTTGTGTAAGACCGAACCGGACCGAATATGACGAAAATGATAGACCAAGAACCGAACCAAAATATGTTCGATCTGATCCACGGTCTATTATGCTCAGACCTGCATATTACTAGTCTCTACTACTTTATAAAGCATTTAGCCCATTCAATTTTTAAAGGTCTTAAAATTTTAAGTAAAAAAGATTACTTCTTTAGGAAAGTTCATGCATACAACCAACATTAAAAGCCTTTAAAAAGGACCATTTAAAGCCTACTAACTGAAAATTAAAGTGTCTTCATGCACTTCATTTCGTAACAGGCTTATTTTGTAAAAGTCCATTTAAATGCATTCATGTGGTCCATTAAACATCATTTAAGTGTAAACCACAAACTCAAATACTCATTGAGTATTAAAACCTAACACACTAACAAAATTCATAACACCATTTTTATCTCTCTATTTTATCTCTCGTAAAAACACAAATACATTTCTCTCTCTTTCTTCAAACCACCAAATTCTCTCATATATCATATTTTGTCGCCACTACCGTTTAGTTCTGCTGCCACCTTTGCCAACATCATGTGCCATTAGCCGCTACCGCCTCCATTATCTCTGCCGTCTGCCAAGCTAATGATCATGGCTTTAGTGGACTAGGTGGTTTCAGTGCGCTAGGTGATTTCCGTGTGTTTTTTGGTGATTTTGAGCAGTTTTGGCATATCCATATGAATATTCCCATATCCAATGTACTTTTTGTTAGATCTATATGAATATTTTGAGCAGCTTGATCTCTTTTTGATGGTGAAGCATGGATTCCATGTGTAAAATTGATGATTTATACAAAATAGACATAGTTTGTTAGTCATGTTGATTTATATTTTACAATTTAAGAATTTAATTATTTAGTACATAAATGTTATTCACTTTGGTTTTTATAATTCTTTTACAGATCTATAGATTTTATCTTGTAGATATAATTTTTTGATAGTTATTGTTAGAAAAACGTTTAATTGAATAACATTTGTTCGTCGCAAAATATAGTCACAGGGCACCCGTCGCCGTTGCAGTGGCGGGTACCCACGTGATTATATTTTAGAAGTCTTAAAATTTTTAAGGGACCAAAACATTTCTTGCTTGGGAAATATATAAATTCATTAGTCAATGTTCACCATAAACATTTTAAAATTCACATTAGGTTTAATGTATACGTTTTTAACTAGCATGTGTTAATAATAGCTCATTTAAAAGACTTTGTAACTCCTGGTCAAAAGGAGTTATGAGCATTAATCGGACAATTAATTTCATAACCTCCTCCATGAATTCATAGTGGTTACATGACCATAATCATGGTCTTTAAGTTAATGTTGAAGGTCAAGGTGGTTACAAACACTTAATGTTGAAACCGCTTATTTAGTAGTATGTATCTCTACTGCTTTATATATAAAAAGTTGATTTGTGAATTCTATATATACATGATTGACATTGTTAATCCATTTCAAAATTTTAATCTAAAAATTTATAACTTCAGTGGGTTCTAACATTATGGCTTACATCATTCGATAAGTCAAATCTTTATCAATCGTTAAGGTAAAAATATATTTTTCTTGTAAACAATTAGGTTCTTATTAATTTTAGTCGATTATTATATTGTTAACGAGTTATCTTTTTCAATGTCTATTACATTTCATTTGTATTGACGTTTATCATTAATTTATGTCTTTAACTACTTATGTTACTTTCTTTAATTTGAACCTTATGTTATATGGATGTGAAATAGTTGCATCGGTATTGTTAATAGTTATTTTAATTAAAATTTGTCATTCTTTTTGTGAAGTTATGTTAGAAAAAACATATAAATGAACAACGTTTGCTCGCCACTATATTTAGTTACCGGGTACCCGCCGCCGCATTACGCTGGTACCAGGCTAGTAATTTTAACTAGTCCTCAAAAATCTTTATACATATATGCGACAAGTCATGACACTAGCATGACATCACAATGCCATGTCACAACGCCAAGTCATAACTCCATGTCACAACGCCAAGTCACAACTCCATGTCAGCATCTTGCCATGTCACATGGACATGTCAGCAATTCGTGTGGCTTTATTTAAAAAAAGGAGATACAAAGATTCGAACTCTAGTTACGACTCCCACAAACAAGGCTCTTACCATTGTGCTATCCCACACTTTTGATATTGAACATGTCTTCCCAAAACCACTACATTTCCTAAACAACTTTAATACCATATCTGCTAGCTCTTATCAAAGGATCTGATAATCAAGATAAACACACACTCAACCGACACCAATTTTCCCCTCATCTTTAAACACAAATTGGAAATTATTCACACAAATTAATAGGCGCATTTCCTTTTTTAAATCACATATTCGTCAAACCCTATAACCGTGTTAATTTTTGGGAAGCTTTAATTGTTGAAACGCATAATCTTCAACAAATCAGGCTTGACTTTTTTTGGGGATATGATTTGATTAACAGCCTAAAATTATGGGTTTTTTGAAAACCATAATATCAATTTCAATTCTATCACATCTTGATTTTAAAACCCTAATTTTTGACTATAAATCTAGGCTGAAACAAAGCCCTTTCTCACATTCATCATCACAAAGCACGATTAATCTTCAAAATGAGCAGGTTTTCTCAGAAAGGATCGAAAATGGGTTACCAAAAATCTCCAAACTTTGGAAGCAGCAATGTTAGAAGTAGCGGCTTTGGAAGCAAAAAGGGCAAAGGTATGAGTGTTGATTCTATTATTTGTGTTCAATTCCAAGTTTTCTATTATTTTAACGATACATAGTGTTGAATCTGTTTTGGTATAGTTTAGGATTTGAAAACTGTAAATAACATCACATTATTTTGTATGCTTAACTATAGTATAAATATTATACATTTACAAGTTTTGTACAAAGCCGTAATTTTATTTAAGCGAATTCTGATAAGTGAACGATACATAGTGTTGAATCTGTTTTGGTATAGTTTAGGATTTGAAAACTGTAAATAACATCACTACATTATTTTGTATTATTAACTGTAGTATAAATGATTAAAATGTAACTAGATAGGAAGGCAAGTACAAATGGTTATTAAAATGATATATAACATTATGGTATACAAACAACCCCTTGGATTGTATCCGAATATCCTCCAATATGTATATGGTTTTATGTTTATGTTTCTGCGGTATATTATATAGAGATGCCAAGTTTTCTACTATTTAAACTTTATATAATTGTTATTGTTTTGATGACATTTTAGGAGTTGAAATGCCAAGTAACGTCACTATGATCAAAGATATCGAACCTATGCTTGACAACATTACTATGCAAGGAAGGGTTATTTCTCTTTGGCACAGTCACCGAGTCAATGAAGCTCACAATTCGTATAGTCTTGATTTCGTGTTTCAGGATTCGCATGTAAGGATAAAGATTAACATAAACATAATGTAGAAACATATATCATGCACTATTTTTACACTACTTTATATCATTTGTTTTACAGAACAACAGGATACAAGTCTACATCAAAAAATACTTTATGTTCAGATTCGAACCTTTATTCGAAGAAGGTAAATGCTACTCTATTGCAAACTTTGCCATTGCTGAAAATAGTGGTAGGTAACCACTGTTGCCCCAAAAGTATAAGATAAGTTTCTATAAGGGCACAACTGTAACTAGAATTGACCCTATCGACGACAATGTCTACGGATTCATTCTTGAGCCATTCAACCGATTGTTGGACGAAGCTCGTGTTTACCATGAGCACGAAGCTGTTGGTACGCCATTCTTTCTTAATTTCTTCTTATACTATTTAGTTAGTGTTAATACAAATATTCACGCAAAAACGATATTTATATTTAACGATCTTCATGTTTTGATAATAACAAATATAATGTCATACTACGTAAAAGTTTACGTAAACAAGTTATTTAGTCGAAAGTTTACTTGACGACGACTAATCACTTAAGGTATGAATATGACATTATTAAACATAGTTAAAGATCAAAGAAAAATATTATCATTTGCATAAATCTTTTCTAATCAAATGATTTAACTTAACACATGATTAATTATAAGCTAGTTATATTAATCATGTAAGACAAAATAGGATTAACCATAAGCGGAAACAATCTTTCCAAATCTTTCCAAATCTTCCCAAATCTAGAAAATCTTTCCTTATTCATGTTAAGAAATATTTTCTTCTAGAAGAATCCATTAAACTAGTTTTAATAAGTACAAAACAATATTTTGTATAGATTTAGGGTTAATCACAAAAAATGTAATTTTTGGTTCCACATCAGCTCCTCCCACAAGATCCACCAAATGCACGCACGATATCCAGGAGATGGGGAATCCAGTGGGTCCGCTAACGTCCTGTCCCCTGGGTACAAGAAATTGAAATTAAATGGTTGCCTATAAATACCAACCTCACAACGCTTCATTTCATTAACTCTTGACAAATATATTTCTTATACAATTTTTATCTTTTGCAAATTCTTGGTCATTAAAACTTGTTACAGTAATCCATTACAAGGTGATCAAACTCATTCCACTCTTTAGTGCAGAACACTCAAGAAGACTTCACGCTTCAAGAGTTATTAGTTTTAGAGTTTGTGTCATCACGTTTGAGATAATCAATCCATCTTGTATATCTTGTATTTGTGTGTTGAGTGTATCAAATGTGTAAAATAGGTTAGTATTATAGGCCCTCAAAATACATTAGTGTGTGTTAGATTGTGTTCTATCTCAAATAGAGAACACGGTATTTTAGCTTACCGGAAAAAGTTAAGCCGACTGTGTACTGGTTGGTTTTTGTTTCCCTCTGCTAAAGGGACTTTTGTTGACATAGTGAAGATAACTCTCAAGTTGGGTACTTGGGGAGTGGAGTAGGGCGAAGAGGTGCTTCATAGCCGAACCACTATAAATCATTGTGTCATCGGTTATCTTTAACATGTCTTATATTTTGTTGTTAGTTTATTTATTTATTGCATTTCTATCATATACATTTGTGTATATCTCTTGAATTCACATAAGTCAACAATCTAATTTTTAATTTTAAAACGGTAAAAACTATTCAACCCTCCTTCTAGTTCCACAATGGTAACAAAAGCCAAGGTCCACCCAAGATTAATTTAATTTTATTCACATAATAATTCTCGTGTCATTAATTCTACTTTTCTTTAAAAATTGTTTTAATATTTATATTGATATTGTTATTATATTAAGGATTTATTTTTATTTAACTGATTAAAAAAGAAAAAACTTTTACAAACAAAATATAAATCTTATCAAAGAAATAATCCAAAAAAAAAACAAACCCTACACCAAAAACCATAACGCAATACACTCACTATCGATCACCGATAACAATCTAGACATTGGGCAAACTCTGCAAAGACCACCTCTAAATATACAAGAGCACCTATATATCATAACAAGGACACATCGAATAGCAACTTATGAAAGCAAAAAAAAAAGAACATATGCCAAAACTACAATACAGGAGCATAAAGACCTACGTATCCAAAAAATCAAGAACCCCACGTATTGGAAACGCTTCAATTAATGAACAACAGATTATGAAATCATAAAAAGAAACTTTGCTAAAAAATAAAGAATCTAAAAAGGTTCTTACAATGACCATAAACCCAAAATGCTTTACCTAAAAAGGAATACGAAAGAATTTTTATGTGTAAAACGGCTAAAGATATTTGGCAATCGTTGTTAATCACACATCAAGGTAATAGCCAAGTAAAGGATAATAAAATTGATCTTCTTGTTCAACAATATGAACAATTTACTATCCTTGAAGAAGAATCTATTGATAGCGGTTTTGCTAGATTTAACACTATTATTACTAGTCTTAAAGCTCTTAATGAAGGTTTCTCTAGCAAGAACTATGTTAGAAAGTTTATTAGGGCTCTACATCCTAAATGGAGAGCAAAGGTCACGGCAATTGAAGAATCAAAAAATTTGTCATCACTAGCTCTAGACGAGCTTGTCGGCAATCTAAAAGTACATGAAGTTGTCATGGAAAAAGATTCTGAAATTTATAAAGGAAAAAAGGAACGAATTAAGTCCATCGCCTTGAAAGCTAAGAAAGAGTCTAGTGATGATGAAACTTTGACATCCGGAAGCGATGACGAAGAATATGCTATGGCCGTAAGGAACTTTAAAAAGTTCTTTAGAAGAAAGGGTAAATTTGTTCGGCAACCAAGAGAAGAAAGGAAGTCATTCCGACAAAGAGATGAGAAGAAAGGAAAGAGTGACCGGACATGTTTTAGATGCGGTGATCCAAGTCATCTCATTGGCGATTGTCAAAAAATATCTCGCAACAAAGATCAAAAGGCTTTCATTAGAGGTTCTTGAAGCGATAGCAAGAATGACGCCGAAGACAAAACCAACGACGAAACTTGTCTCATGGCTCAATCGTCAAATGAGGTAACTCTTAACTCTTCTTACTATAGTGATAATGCATCTTCTCTTGATAATGATAATATGCAAATTGAATACGATAGCTTATGTGAAATTAGCTTAAAAATCATTAACAAGAATAAAATTTTAAAAACTAAAAGAGATCTTTTAGAAAAAGAAATTTTAGAATTAAACGAGAAAATTAAGAAACTTGAGAGAAGTAAAGAAATTGAAATTGTGTGTAAGTCATGTGATGAACTTAAATCGGAAAACGCCAAACTTAAAGAAACTCAAGTTAAATTTGTTAAATTTGATAAAAGTGCTAATACACTTAGAGAAATGTTAGATACTCAAAAGTCATCTAGTTAAAAAATAGGTCTAGGATTTGATAATAGTAAAGCATCAACTAGCGGAACTAAAATTATGAGTTTTGTTGGATCGTCCGCTGAAAACGCGACGGACGAATCCACCATTAGAGGGCACGGATCCACCATATATGGATCAGTGAGTCACAACGACGACCAAAAAGGGACATAACACGTTTTTAGTCCACCCTTGTCCTCTAGATCGGATTTTGTTATTACTAGGAAGAAACTAATACATAATAGCATTGATGTGTCAAAGAAACCGTCTTTAAAACCATCACTCAAAAGCGGTATAGGTTATGTCAAAACCGAGTCTAGATCGAAAACACCTCCACCTAGGAGAAACATTTCTTCTCAACCAAGATACAACACACCTCAATCTAGGAGAAACTCTAGACAACTAATTCATCAAAACTTCTATCCTATGAATTGAAACAACCAACAAAATCAAGGCTTTGTACACATGGGAAATTGTATCCCATTTCAATATCTCAATCAATTGCAACAAATGCAAGGGATGTACAACACTAACATTTTCGGACCCATAAGATATTGGGGACCAAGCGCTTGAATTTGTTTTTATTGAAATAGGCATGCTTGAGAACATGCTTGGAACCAGATGAGTGGATAAAAGATAGTGGTTGCTCCAAACATATGACCGGTAACAAGAGTTTATTCTCTACCTACAAAGCATACGATGGTGGTAACGTTGTTTTTGGAAGTAACTTGAAACGAAAGATCATAGGCAAATGTACGATCTCTAATGATTCTCTCACCATATCTAATGTAGAACACTTAGATAACTTATCCTTTAACTTACTCAGTGTTGGTCAAATTTGTGACAATAAGTGTCAAGTATTATTCACGGAAGAAGGTAGTGAAATAATTAAAGATGGTAAAATCATAGGAAATAAAATTAGGGAAAATGGTCTATACGTAATGAAATTAGGAAATAAGTCTCAAGACAAATTATGTCTCGCCACGGTAGTAGATAATTCTACCTTATGACATAGAAGACTTAGGGGCTGTTTCTTTTTTTTCCTGTCTGAAAATAGGTCCTGTCTAGATTAATAATCCTGTTTAGAAATAATCCGGTCTAAAAATATCCTGTTTCTTTTTCATTCTGAATGAAATTCTCAAAAACCTAAATGGCTGATTTACCCTTGTTTTTAAAATCACAGATAGAACAATGATCTCGTATTGGAAACCAACATAATCAAAAATCAAGTATAAATGATACATAATCAAACTTCAATTACTACAAATTTCCAAAAACTTAAGGCAAGTCCATCTAAATAGAGAATTTAAAGGAGAAAACAAAACTCGTAACTTTTATGCCGTTTTATACATATACAAAGATGAAGTAATGAAGTCGGAATAAAAAAACATGTTGAAGGGATCAAAAGAGTAGAGACGACAATTCAATGGTTAGCATGAGGAGTAAGGCGGCAGATTAGAGTGGTATGTTAGTTGCCATGGGAAGTAGGTGTGGTAGAGCCGAATATGTTAAAAACAAGTAGATTATGTTAGGAGAAGAAAGAATAAAAGAAATATGTGTGGGTAAATTTGTGATACATGATCCTGGATGGAAACAACATTCTTTTTAGCATCTTTTTACAAACAGGATTTACTTTCGTATTAAGCAAAAATGAAACAATCTTTTTCCTTGTTTCATTAAGAAATTTTTCCATTTAGGATATTAAGAAAAAAAGAAACACCCCCTTGGTCACGCTAATATGCGTTTAATTCAATCGTTGTCGTCTAAGGAACTAGTTAGAAACTTACCTAAGCTAAAATATAATAAACATTTTTGTGATGCTTGTAAAATTGGGAAGCAAGCTCATGCAAGTCATAAAGCTAAAAATATAGTTTTCACTAAAAGATGTTTAGAACTATTACATATGGACTTGTTTGGTCCATCGGCAATTAAAAGCTATAGAGGTAATTTATACACCTTAGTTGTAGTAGATGATTACTCTAGGTATACATGGATTAGATTTCTAAAGACTGAAAATGAAGCTTTTGAGAAATTTGAAATATTAAGTAGGAAAATTCAAAACCAACTAGGTAGTTCTATAATAGCTATTAGAACGGATCATGGTCGGGAATTGATATAATGATGGCTACCCAATTTTGGAGTTATTGTGATGCACAAGCAATTACTCATAACTTCTCGGCTCCACGTACTTCACAATCAAATGGGGTGGCAGAAAGAAAGAATAGGACCTTACAAGAGATGTTTAGGACCATGCTTAATGAACAATCAATTCCACACAAGTTTTGGTGTAATGCCGTTGATACGTCAACTTATATATTAAATAGAATATTAATTCGACCAATACTAGGAAAAAACCCCTTATTGATACTTTTTAGAGGTAGGAAACCCTCTTTAGAATATTTCAAAGTATTTGGAAGCAAGTGCTTCATTTTAAATATTAAAGACTATTTAACCAAGTTTGACCCAAAGTCATACGAAGGTGTTTTTTTAGGGTATTCTCTAAATAGTAAAGCTTGTGTAGTATTAAATAAACACTCACAATGAAAGTCGAAGAATCACTCAACGTGACATTCGATGAAAGTCCTCCTCCTACCAAATTATCACCATTGGTTGATGATGATGTTGGTGAAGAAGAAGCCATTAGAAAGAATACCAAAATAGTAAATACTAATAATGAAGAAGATGAGTCGATAGAAGTTGAAGAAATCGTTAACATTAAGGAGTCCAAAAATCATCCACTAGATCAAGTCATAGGAAATCTTAATCAAAGAACCTTAAGATCTCAAGCCAAAAATCATAGTAATTTCTTTTGTTTTATATCTACAATAGAACCCAAAAATGTCAATGAAGCATTAAAAGATGAAAGTTGGGTTGTAGCTATGCAAGAAGAACTAAATCAATTTGTAGCTAATGATGTTTGGGAATTAGTCCCTTTACCTATAAGTTAGGCCGTCAGAGGAACAAAATGAGTCTTTATAAATAAATTAGATGAAAATGGTATTGTATTTAGAAACAAGGCTAGATTGGTAGCACAAGGTTATAATCAACAAGAAGGTATAGATTATGATGAAACATATGCTGTGGTAGCTAGGCTAGAGTCAATTAGAATACTTCTTGCTATTGCTTGTGCAAATGATTTTAAATTATTTCAAATGGATGTAAAAAGTGATTTTCTAAATGGTATTATAAACGAAGAGGTTTATGTCGCTCAACCTCTAAGGTTCATTGATTTTCAAAAACCAAACTATGTTTATAAACTTAAAAAGGCTTTATATGGTCTTAAGCAAGCTCCAAAAGCTTGGTATGATAGACTAAAAGCATTTTTGATTAAACACGAATATTCAATAGGAATGGTCGATAACACACTTTTTACTAAGAAATCAAAGTCACATCTTATTATTGTTCAAATATATGTCGATAACATTTCCTTTTCTATTGCCGGCGGAGCATAGAGAAAAAACATTGCATGAAACTTAATCTCAGCCATCGAAATGTTCTTCATAGGCGAGTTAAACTTCTTCTTGGGTCTTTAAATCAAACAAATGGAAGACGGAATATTTTTCAATCAATCCAAATACAACAAAGGAGATGTTAGAAGATGTTCGTGTTGTGAAGATTCCAAACCAAACCAAGACCCGATGCCAACGAGATCAACACACTAAAGACGATCAGCCGACTCCGTGGATAGCTCTAAATATCCGAGGTATGATGTAGTTTTACTTACTTAAACTTGCTATAGGCCGATATTATTTAATGTTTTGCTTATGTGCTCGTTTCTAAGAAAATCCTAAGACTACCCATTTAGAAGTCGTTAAGCGTATATTTAGGTATATTAGAGGAACTAGTCACTTAGGATTATGGTATTCGAAAGGAACCAGAATAGAAACTATAGTTTATGCTGACTCCGAACACGCGGGCGATTATGTTGATCGCAAAAGCATTAGTGGCGTTTGTACGTTCATGGGATGTTATTTAACATCTTGGTTCACTAAGAAACAAATGGCCCTTGCTATCTCCACGACCGAAGCCGAATACGTCTTCGCCGGTAAGGCATGTCAACAAGCACTATGGATGAAACAAGCTCTCATCGACTACGACATACTCCTCGATGACGTTCGGATTATGTCCGACAATAAAGGCGCTATCGACTTAAGCAAAACCCCGTACAACACTCTAGAACTAAACATATAGAAATACGCCACCACTTTCTACATGATAATGTCCAAAAGGGCAATATCTCTATTGAGAAAGTTGCATCCGAAGAAAATATAGCCGATATATTTACTAAGCCTTTAAAACGTGAAATATTTAATTATTTAAGATTAGGATTAGGAATGATGGAACTTATCATGGATAGTGATTCTTCATCATCTCAAAAATAATCGTAAGCGGAAATTTAATGAAGTAATTAATCATTATTCAAAAGATGTTAATTCTCATTACAAGTTTCAATTATAAAACTTCCAATCGTGAACATAATCGAGATTAGAATTTTATTAGATTAAGAAGATATCAATAAAATAACCATAGATATTTTCAAAATCTACATGTATGATCAATACATGAAAAGTACGAAATCGATTAAAAAGGATGAAAAGAACAATCATCAAATTGCAACTCACACTTGTGTTGACGATGTTTTGTTGAATATAAATGTTTACAAATGATTGTGTTATTAGTAATGGTCAAACTTATGCTAAAAGATAACACACTCTTAGTAGGATCGACTACGTTGAAATTCCATCGGGAAATTCACGACAAGTTGCACGATTTGTTTAAAACTTGAACGTCGACTCCAAAAATTATATCACATACACTTAACCGTATATATAACATACTTCAATTTGCCCAAAAACACTACACCTTATCTAAATTTGCTCAAAAATCAACTCTGTCTGTATTTTTTGGAAACTTGCGGACCACGGATCCACCATAGGTAGATCCGTGTGTTATGTTGGTAGATTCGTGAGTCAAAGCCTGGTATTCCTACATTTAAGTTGATGGACCACTTATTCTTTCTTTCAATATCATACAACCACCAACATCTCATATCACCCAAAATTGAGCATTCCTGCCAACATCTTTTCAAGCCATAATTAAGATAGATCCATACATTTTTTGACATCTACATTTACAAGTGTAAGTTTTTCTCTTATAAATCTTAATTTTGAAATACTTATTTTATTCCATAAAAGGAAAAGAACTTAAAATAATAGATCAATTTATTTTTCCATACTTGGAACTCACATTCAATGTGATTCACCAAGATTAATCTTGTTTTTATAAAATTCACCATTAGAAATTTGTTTTAACAAATATTACTTACATAGTTAATACAAATCAAAAACAATTACTCTCTCATGAATGAACCTTCAAAATCCACAATTTTTATAATATCTTGACTCATTCAAATTGAGAGATAAAGCAAAATGAAGGTATGTGATTTACTACATAATGTACATAAATCACATACATACATCATAACTTACTTTCAATATACTTATCTGTATCATAATTACAAATTTTTTAGGTTTTAATTATGCTTGGAATGATGAAATCCGACTACAAAAGAACCAAATCCTACATACCAAAAATCCATCACCAAGGGTCCACTCTAAACAATGCCAAAAACTCTTTCAAAAACCTCCGAAATCGTTTCATTCATGAAGGAAGACACATTGAGATTCCTCTCACCTTTGGCAATGACATCGTTGATCACTCAAACACAATTCAATTTATTTGTCTCTCAACCTTAAAATGATCATAATTTGCCTCTAGCTCATCATCGAATTCTATCACAAATTTCAACTCATAAGAAATGTGCATGATATGTCTCTTTCGATTGGTTTCACCATTCGAGACAAGGAGTTCATTATGTCACTTGAAAAATTCAGTCAAGTCCTTCAAATTCCATACAAAGGAACATGTAATCTACTCAAAGGAAAGTTCATTGAACTTTGAACACTACTCAGAGATCACGATCCCTACACCTTACACCCCACCCAAGGGGGGGGGTGTGGGGGGGGTGTAGGGGGGGGATGTAGCCCCAACCTTAACCTGTTTATATACGTGGTCACCTTTAATTAAAAAAGTTGAGTGGTTGGGTGGATTAAAAGCATACCGGAAACTCACTAATTCACATGATGTTTCGGTATGGATATGTAGTGTCGTTAACCTTAGTTGAGTTGTGTCTATTTGTTTAAGGAACAATGTGAGTGTCATGATTTGAAGAGAGTAAAAAAAATGTGAGTGTTGACTTATTGTTTTTAGATAAAACTAATGTAAGGTTGCACTTTTAAATGATCAACTTTTTGTTAAAAAGTAGTAGTTTGTTTGCATCAATAAATAAACCATAGTTTTTGAAAGAGAGCTGAAGGGTTTAAAATTGGCTTATGTTGGCGTAACAGGTGCGAGGTTTGGTGAAGGAACATCTCGATTCATTCAACTATTTTGTTACGACTGGAATAAAGAAGATTGTTGCTGCTAATAGTACAATAACTTCTGAAATTAATCCTACAAATGTTTATCTCAGGTGATGAGTTTATTCTCATTATAATGTGTCATGTCTTTTCGGAACTATTCTTTAAAATGCCTGTTCGTTTATTGCAGATATGAAGATGTCCGAATTGGCTTACCGTCTGAGGTAGTTGATGGTGAGACCAAGTTGATTAATCCTCAAACATGTCGGCTAAGTGACAACACGTAAGTCAAACACATCTTTTAGTATTTTGATTAAGTGTGATTATTAATCTAAACCTAAGCATGATAAGTTAAACAACGTCGTTAGTTCTGTTGTGGGGTATTGGAGGGTTGGGTTTATAGGTACATCATCACCCCCACCAAGATCCCAATACACACAAAGCCCAAGTGCCCAGCACATCACCGGGACCGCCGCCCCCACCCCCTGAAATAAAAAAAAAAAAAGAAACACACAAAATCACACACCTCGTATGTCAAAAAAGAACAACAATGGATGTCCAATGATTAAAAATCATTACATTATGATAATAGCATGCTTTAGAAGTCAAACAGGAACGCCAGCCCAAAAAGCAAAGGATCTGTCCATGAAATCCTTAACTGAGAAGGAAAAGATGAGCTGGCTAAAATCACGTAGCTATCAACCTTGAAAAACAAAGGGGGACAAATAATCTGTTTCCATATATTGTAAATGCAACGAAATATTATTCAAAAAGCCGATAGACCAATAGTTTATGTGCATTAGGCCTTTTACTAGTACTACACTAATGTATAATTATTGTGAAATATATCACACTTGTCAATGAAGTCATCAATTTCTTCTCTATTTAATTTCCCCTATGATATCTTCAGGTGAATGTCCACTTGATCCTGGTGGATATTTTATTGTGAATGGAAATGAAAAGGTATACCTTCGTACCTTGACGATCCTAATATATTTCAGTTCCCTGTATTTTTTCAACAATTTTTTTTAAATCTTGTCTATGGATTTGTGAAATGGTATGACATAGTCTCATGAATGTTCTTACTGGAATCCTATAAAGTTGAACCATTTTTACATCATCCTAAGAAAAAGGCTTGAATGTGGAGCATATCAACGTAGTCTTTTTAATTCAAATTTTAATCCATATTGCAATAAGTAGAGATTTAGGAATTTACATATTAGCATTTTATTACATCTTTGTATCTGAATTTGAATGTCACTCTGCATCTTGTCATGTTGTATGGTTTTAATTGTATTCAACTATTAATGCATTACTGATAATGCTAATTTTTGCAGGTCCTTTTGATTCAAGAACAACTTTCAAATAACAGAATAATCATTGAGAGAGATAAGAACAAATGGTGAGTATTCTTTTTTCCTATCCGATTAGTGCTTGTTTGCAGTCAACATTTGTCACTGTCTTTTCATGTTATTAATATTTTTGTTTTATATTTAGCATCCAGGCATCTATCATGAGCAGCACTGAAACCTCAAAAAGTAAAACAACAATATTAATGGAGAGAGAGAATATTGTTTTGGTTTTAAACTCATTTACGGCGAAGGTGCACATCTTATGTTATTATCATACATGCTCTTAAATATATTTGGTTGGCATTCCAATGACCTCATGAGTGGTTACGTACCGTTTACTATTATATAACGAATTATATATAATTCTTATATGCATATAGGTACCTATTATGGTGGTTTTTAAGGCTATGGGTATGGAAAGTGATCAAGAAGTTGTGCAGATGCTTGAGAGAGATCCTATTTATGCCACATTACTTATGCCATCTATGGAGGTAAATAATTAACTTTAAACAAGTATAAAGGATAACATCACTTTTTTTTTGTTAATTTTCTTCACATGTTTAGTTGTCGACTGGTCATTAATTATAGACCATTGAGTGTGAATGTTTGTAGCATGCACGAGAAGTGAGTTATATGAAAGTATTTTCCATCGTGCCTTAAATAATAAATTTCTATTATCATTACCAATTTTAGGAGTGTTCGAAGCATGGTATCTACACGCAATATCAAGCTTTGGAATTCCTTGAAAAGAAGGTCAGTTATTCTCCAACTTATACTAAAAAAGGTCACATGACTTGAGGATTTTAATGAAATCATTGCATTCTATAAACATCGTTGTATGCCTGTAATATAGGAATTTATTATTTTGTGTTGGCGCATGTAATATAGGCCTGTTGAAGAAATTCATTGCATTTATATTTTATAAACCATTTATTGTCATAAATAATAATATGAATATATTTATTATTTATTATTGCGCATTCACTTCTTATTAATGCTGATTTGAAGATGTTTATTCTACTAACTATGTATCTTCCTATTCTATTTTGTTTGCAGCTTAGTAGGCAAAGCTATAAGGTACTACATACTTACCATACTACTTACTTAATTATTCTTGATTAAGGATACTTAGTTTCAGTGACATCTCTTTCTTTTAGGAATCTGGAGCTTTACACGTTCTTCGTCATGTATTTCTTAGCAACATTCGAGTGAGTAGGATGGAATTATAATCTGTTTTCGAATATGTGTTTGGGGTTTTGGGTTTTGTTGTGAGTATGAGATTGGTGATGTGGTTGGGTGGTGTGTAATGTTAGTATTTGGTGATAATTCGTTTTGGAATTGGGTTTTGTGATTTTATAAAGGTATGGGGGATAGTGGTGGTATGTTTATGTTTGTGTTGTATGGGGGGAATTAATGTTGATATAAGGACGGAGCTTAAGGTGGGTGGTGTTTTAGTTTTTTTTTTTTTGGCCACACGTTTGTTTGTTTATGTATTGTTATAAAGGAGGGGTGTTAGTGTGCGGTGCTAGTATAGATTTTTTGATTTGCTTTGACACATCTGTCCATTGAAAAATGAATATAGTTAGGAATTGTATTACATTAATTTACATACTGTGTGTCAGTGTGTTGGGTTAAAATATAATGAATTAGTTAAAAATGCAATGTTAAAAATGTAACCTATCGACTTCTTAACATGAAAATATCTTATATATTCGTTCTACAAATGGCATAAGCGAAATTTTATCACCATAAACAAAAGTGCAAAAACAAGTACTCCACTTGGAAATTCACGAACTATCTCTATAAGCCAAACCCTATAACATTGTTAGATCTACCCCTCCATATATTGTGAACCCATAACACCACACCAACCCCCTCAAACACAACACACACCAACTGGAAAGCATGAAAAAAGTACTAGCGCCCACAAATGAAAATTTGAAGTCATAAAGAAACAGACGGATGATGGCTGCAATATCTAAAGAAGGTTGCACTGGAAGACACGTATGTACACAAACATAAAACATTGAGTCCCAAAAATAGTTGACTCAAGAAGCACATAAAAGAATGCTTGCACAATCCAAAGGTGTATATAATACTAGGTCATATATAAATACCTGAAATCACACTCTTTACAGATTATGTTGGAAACAAACGACTGGAGCTATCAGGAACAGATATCATATAATATTTGAGGCGAGCAGTTTCTGATCTTTGTTATTATAATAAAACATTTTTACAAATTGGTAAATTCTAAAACCTGAAGCGTGACATCTGGTACAACTTCATACTTTTAGGATTTATTCAAGACAACAAATAGTAACGCCAGGAAAAAGTAAGAGAAAGAAGTTATCAAGAGTTGTGTCGTTTGATAATTTCTCAGGTACATCCATTAATTATTTGGCCACCTTTCTCAAATGTTGTATCATTCTGATATAAGCCCAAACCAAATACAGTGAACTTTGCCACCGAAGAAGATTGTGGCAATATTTATTTTGTTTACGTGTGACTAATTGCTCCTTTTTTATTACTATTATCATTGTCAAGGAAATTGTGACCAGTTATATCACAGAAGGCTTGGTGCGAGCCCTGTCTACTGGAAACTGGGATATCCAGCGGTTTAAAATGCACAAGAAAGGAGTATCACAGGTTTGAACAGAGTACATTTCAACATTTTCTTTATAAGGAACAAATTTGGCCCAATTTCTAAATAGTCAAACTGACTTTTTCAAAGTGGGAAAACCATTAAAGTTCAAAAGTTTTAATTGAGCGTAATCAACTTTTTAAAGGTAAGCAGTAAAAATAAAATGGGACTTGGCAGCTGATGCGTCGCTAACTTTTAATGTGCTGACTTTTTTCTTCTTTCACATACAGTGCTAATAATTACTTAATTAATGATGACCAAAATGAGTTTATAAAAAAAATCGATGGTTCTTTTTGGCACAAATCGCACCAAAATGACTACCTATTTACGCAATTAGCCATGGCGATTAAATGGAAATTTCAGGATGATAGTGAAGTGCATTTTGTAACAGGCTCTAAACAGACTGTCCTTCATTGGAGCTGTTAGCTTCATGACAAAAATTCAAACACAATTTGAAAAGTCTATGAAAGTTAGTGGACCTAGAGCATTGCAACCTAGCCAGGTAGGCATTACTTTTCGTTTGATTATCACTTTAAACAATTACATTAAACATTTGTCATATTTTGCAATTGATTACAGTGGGGTATGCTTTGCCCTTGTGATACCCCTGAAGGTGAAGGTTGTGGATTAGTTAAAAACCTGGCTCTGATGGCACATGTTACAACTGATCAAGATGAAGGCCCTGTTGCCACATTGGTAATTTGCTTCTTTTTCTTTTTCTTTTGCCAAGTTCAACGTTTTAGTACCAATGTAATTTATGCAAAAAGAAACACTCATTTCCTGAACATAGCTCTTAATTTCGAATAAGTTTTGTGCTGCCATTCTAATTTTTACCTTTTCTATTTTTGGACAGCATTTTATATACTAACTAATATAATAATTTTGGTAAAGCATTTGCAGTGTCTTGTCCTGGGAGTCATGGGCATAGGATCAACTTCTAGGAGAAAAGATCCTCAATAAGCCAATTTCAATCTGAATCATATTAAACGGTTATCAATCATTGGCAAGCAAGTAACAGAGCACAGGTTTTTTTTTTCTTTTCAATATAGTGTTGTCTCCACAGAGAAGTCTTTTATAGTGTTTTTAATTTAATCTCAGTAGCATGATTGATTAGTGAGTGTAACCTACTTGGCTCCTTAAGTTGAAGCTAGGACAACCCTTGCATTTATATATAAGAAAAAAATAAGAGAAAAGAAATTGACAAACAAATCATTAGTTTCATTATCTTAACTAGTTGAATATCTGTTTTCAGAATTTGTTACTCATGTCGTCATGAAAAGTAGCGAAGGGCCTGGCAAAGTGTCGAATTTGTAAGCATCCATATCGATGAGAAGCAAGTAAGGCCTTTAACATTAAAGTTTTCTTACTCAACACTCCTTCATTGCTTTTATAGTTGCACTGTATAGCTTTAATTAATTTTTGTCTAACAACTTTTATTAAAATAAGATTTTTTAATCGTTTCCAAGAGAAAAAAAAAGATTTATAAAACTTATGTTTGGCACTATTGTTTTATATAGCTTCAGATGGTGGTCGTATCTGTCGACCGCTTGTAATTGCTGATAAAGGTGTTTCAAGAGTTAAGGAGCACCATAGGAGAGAATTAATGGTAAGTTACTTGAGCACGTCTTATTCTCGTAATATTTTATGATAAGATTTCACCAACTGGTTTACCAAAATTACACATGTAGGATGGAATTCGCAGTTTTGCTAGCTTTTCACAGGAGGGACTAATCGAATATCTAGATGTTCATGAAGAGAACAATGCTTTGGTTTGTCAATTTATGTGATTATTTGTAAATCGAGTTCCATACCATTTGCTTTGATGAGTTAATTGGCTTTCCTTGTTTCATGAATGTTTTAGATTGCTTTATATGAAGGAGAGGCTACTGAGGAGACAACTCATATAGAAATAGAACCGTTCACGATCTTGGGTGTTTGTGCTGGGCTTATTCCTTTTCCTCACCATAATCAGTCACCAAGAAATACCTATCAGGTTTGATTTCGTCATATAAATATGATTACTGGTTTCTTTAAATGTTGAATTGGCATACTAAATTTGGTTGTTTCCTCGCCTTTCCAGTGTGCCATGGGAAAGCAAGCAATGGGTAGTATTGCTTATAACCAGGTAAACCACTATCACCTACGTTTCCATTAGTCGTTAGATTTCTCATTTCTCATTTCTACTCTTATCACACCTGCTGAGTAACTATGCATATAAATTTTTTTCTTGCCTGAGTTTTATGCCAATATTATGCAGTTCGTTTTTTTTTCCTTTCAAATTTAAAGTAATATTTTTGTTTGTAGTTATCTCGTATGGATACTTTGCTCTACCTTTTGGTCTATCCTCAACGACCCCTACTAACAACAAGGACAATTGAGTTGGTCTGTTTTCTATCTTATCGTGAAATGTTATATCAGTTCGGTTTATCTAAGGGTATATAGTAAAATTAGATTCTTCTCAGGTTGGGTTTGATAAGCTTGGTGCTGGCCAAAATGCAACTGTTGCAGTTATGAGCTACAGTGGTTATGACATTGAGGATGCGATAGTTATGAACAAATCATCGCTGGATCGTGGCTTTGGTCATTGTATTGTTATGAAAAGGTAAATACCAGATATTGTTCGACATTGAAGCAATTTCCTTGGCTGGTACCTTTTGATTTCTTTTATGGGTAAATTGCATAAAAATGTAACAAAAAAAATACTTTGCTTTCACCTTAAAAGCATTAAAATTTTGAAATTATCTAGTTTAGGTAATCTTGTAAGTTAGCTGGTTTTAAGAGTCTAAACGACATGGTCAAAGTTACCCATATCAGCTCTGCCACATCCCGATTTTGACCTCAATTTTTACAGTTGGTTGCCTAGATCAATTGTAAACTTCTAAACAGTTTTATATAATGACACCAATTTTTTCTATACAATAGAAATCTACATAAAGTAGGTTATGTTTCAACGCGCCTTTATGGTTTCTTTCTTTTATTTATTAACTTTCACCTCCGACACCATTTTATAAACAGGTTAACGGCCACATTTCAGAAGTACAAATCTGGTCAAGACGAGTTTTGTAGACCCAATAGAACTGATCTTGATCCAAAAAAACAGGTATCACGAATCACTATATATTACCCTGAAAACGCAGTTCGGTTTTTAGCATTTGTAAAAAAATAAGAGATATTTATAAAGCCGAGGTTTTTATTTTATGTACTGATCCATTAGTTTTTGTATAAAAATATAAATATTCTTTCAATCATATTCTTTAATTTATATAAGATACTGGATAATGATGGAATTGCTACTCCTGGAGAGATCTTACGACCTCATGATACCTATTTTATGAAATACGTTCCTACATCCGGTCAACCTGAACTCCGCCAACAACGGTATGATGCTCGAGCTGAGGAGGCTGTTGTGGATAGAGTAACTCTGAGTACTGATAAGAAAAATAATTGCTTAAAAGTCAAAATAATGACTGAGAGATCGTCCAAACTCGTAAGGCCAGAAAATGGGGTGGGTGGGTCGGGTGGGAGAGTTGGGGGGGGAGGGTGAGAGAGCAACTATTTTTAGTGGTATTGCAAATTGTGTGTATTTTTATTATTTCATGTACCTGTTTTTCTTATATTTTGGCTGTTACTCCTTATTTTTTTTTCTTTTGTGTAGGCAATTATATAAAAAAAAAATTACATGAACTTTTACCTAATGTCTAAATTGGTGATTACAGGTTGGTGACAAGTTTAGTAGTAGACACGGACAAAAAGGCGTTTGCGGGTGCATTATTCAACAAGAAGATTTACCTTTTTCTGAACGTGGCATATGCCCTGACTTGATAATGATCCCCATGGATTCAAGGTTAGAATAAACGCACACACACCACACATCACTTGTAAAAGGTGGATAAACGGCGCAACAATATTTTTTAGTACGTAACAAGTACATGATGTACATGTTGCAAAGCAATTTTTTGGTCACATGCCCGCTGTAATGTAACTGACAACTGTAAATGTCTGCATACTTGTTCACCAATGGTTCCTTATATTTTTTCAAGTAGATAAAGTTGCTAATACACGCACATATAATTGTTTGTGTGTATAGAATGCTATTGGTATCATGGATCAAGTGATTTATCACACGTTACCTCAATTTTTTGTCCTCACATAGTAGCATCATTATAAGAGTATAAGTTTATAACATCTAAATTTACGAATGGTTTATCTGACATATATTGGTAATTGACAGCCGAATGACTGTGGGAAAGATGATAGAGCTTCTTGGTAGTAAAGCTGGGGTTTCATGTGGCAAGTTCCATTATGGCAGTGCATTTGGAGAACCAAGTGGTCATGCACACAAAGCTCGAAGTCAGGGAGGTGGGGGGGGGGGACCCTCAGGTGTCATCTTTCTCCCTATTTTATTATATTAAATGAGACTATAAGAGTTTGTAATGCCCTTCCTCAACACACTAGATCTTATTTGTTTATATCATATCTTAACCAGTGAAACTCTTGTGAAGCATGGATTTTGCTACAATGGCAAGGACTTCCTATATTCAGGTGCTCTATCTTTTTTCCTTGTGCACTAAAGTATACATTAGTCAAAGTATCAATATCTATATTATTTTGTATCACGTGAATATTTTTGTACAACGATTCTCACCATTGTGTTTAGTTTGAATATTAACGTAACTGACATCCATAATTGTTAGTACTTGTCACTACATATGTACTTTGAAAATGCATAATAATCTTCATGATCTTGGGCTTTCAGGTATTACTGGTACGCCACTGCAAGCATATATTTTCATGGGACCAATTTACTACCAGAAACTGAAGCATATGGTAAGAATTAAATAGTGTAAAGATTAAGCATCAATCAACTATATACTGTCTCACAGAAGTAGTATGATTGTGGTGATTATGCATGACTAAGTTTTTTATTCAACCGACTAAACTTCTCATTCATATCCAAACATTTGTGAACTATATATGTCATCACTTTTTATGTTCATAGAATCATTAGGTTAAAAAAATATGAACGCCCAAGTTTTAGTCAAGTACACCAAAATTATCATACGAGAATCAGATCTAGACTTTTTAGATATCTTTCCACACTTGAAATTGTGTAGAATAATAACTTAGGTTTAAAATTGTATCAGTTTATGTGCTTCACATGTCTGCCACAACTTTCACACATACTCGCGTGCATAAAATGTATATATAATGAACACTGATCATTCCTTTATCAGGTGGTTGATAAAATGCATGCTCGAGGTATGGGCCCCCGCGAGATGATTAGTAGACAACCCACAGAAGGGAGAGAGGAGGGAGGGGTGAGTCCCGAACTGAGGTTTGGAATTCCAGTCTCCAAGTATATTGGCTACTAACAGTTTACCCTTATTTTATACTCATAATCGTGGATAATTTTGTAGGACTACGGATCGGAGAAATGGAGCGTGATTGTATGATTGCTTACGGAGCTGCCAATTTGACTTATGAACGGTTAATGCTATCTAGTGATCCATTTGAGGCGCAGGTGTTTCACTTACCCTTGAACTTATACTTCATATTTTTTATGTCGAACTCGAAACCAGTGTTGTAATGGAGTTCACACATAATGAACTCCTTGTAATTTAAGTTCATTTTATTGCTAACTAATGAATTCATCGATTGGATATTTTATGAAACTGGAAGATATATATATATATATAAAAATATATACTATATATATATATATATATATATTGGAAATGTATTTATTCTTAATGTTTATGCCTAAAAGTCTTCCTAACTCTTGGATCTTGACAAATGGATAAATGTAGAGTTGAGATGAGTGATATTGAGTGGATTCCACATGTTATTCACTGTATGGTTAAGAGATTGAAGTATGAAAAATTCTAGGATTATATAGCAATAATGCTCAATTTATATATCAGATAAGCTGTTTTATGCTGTCAGGTTATTCAGTTTGACAGTATAGTCTTAACGTTCTTTGATGTATCACCATCCTGATGACGTACTATGTGTGCATATATGTGCAATAGAAATTACTTGTATGCTTCACTTGAATTGTAAATATGCAGTTATAAATATCAGTCGTAACATACTTGAAATGGCTTATTGGCTAAAAAATTTGAAATTTTGATTGGAAAAAAGTTGAAATAATATGTTCTAACTTCAAGATGTCATTATCTCTCAGGTCTGCAGAAAATGTGGCTTACTAGGATACATAAATCACCAATCAGAAACAAAGTTTTGTTCCAAATCAAAAATGGTGCAACATCTCATCCATGATTGCCAATTTAGTTGCAGCTATTGTTCCAGGTGATATTCCATAGTACCTGTTCCGCTATTTTAGTTAAAAATACGACTAAAATTTTCCAATATATAGCTCCAAGCCTGATATGAATTATCTTGTTTTGTGTTGGTTGTTCCAAGGGTACATCCGCCTCTTAGACATAAGAGAGTCAAAGTTCAGAAGTTTCTAAAAAAAAAGTTATTGTTGTTTTTAAAAAAGAGTTGCAAACTTTTAATACCCTTTTAAATAGTTTTTTTTCTTAAACAAACCGTATATACAGTTAAAAGTACTACTTGAACAAAAATCTGACATAAAAGAAACAACTCTTGTAAATTAGAGCTAAATAAAATAACTCATTTATTTAGAAGTCGTTTGATCTGCAAAGTCTGACTTTTGGACCTTGCCTCACCTTAACTTAGAGAGTGATACATTTTTATTTTTATTTTTTTATGATAAATAAGATAATGAACTCCGTGCTTCCGTCATATACAGGAGCTCCCGTACAATGAATTTAGTTCCTCTCTTGACACTTGCCGTTGCTTGATTTCGTGATCCTTTTCGATTGAAAATCTGACTGAATATTGGATGCAATATCCAGGAGACTGATTGGAGTAGACTATAACATTGATTCCTTTGAGTTTTCCTGAAATATTAGCACAACGAAAGCATGCTCTAGAAGAAATTTCAATGATTTATGATAGTAATGTTTGCTAGTATCTGGGGCCTATCAATACGTCACAGTTAATCTACTGCTGAAAAAAATATGCGACGTAGCCGTTATTTATTGAAGATGATACACTTACGAGTTTGTAATTACAGAGGGACAGCCATTTACTCAATTAAGTTTATATTTATGGATCAATTTTGACAAATATCGATTTTTGATGGTCATGGGCAAAAGGCTCGAGATTGAAGACTGAGACAAACGGGATATTAAATGACGTATGCCATGTATTAAACTCTCTTTACAACGACCAGAATACATCCAACCTGGAAGGAAACCAAAGTATCAACAATTGCTGTATCATTCATTCCTAATTAGATGATCATAAAAACTTTTGTCTTTTGAGACATATTTTGTTAATAAAAAAATACTCAAGAATACTATCGTATTTATTAAAACCCAGGCATTCTAACTCCTACCCCAAGTTTTAAAAAGATATAAGCTCTAGAAAATTTTTTTTATTTCATTTTATTATAATTATTTGGAGACGGACTTGCTAATTTTGCTTCTAAAAAATATGCGCACATACAGATTAAACAAGTAAATAAATATATTTTTTCAATCAACATTCATGTATGCATGATGCATCTATGGCTCTTTTGATGTCATTGGTTTAAAATAAAAGGATTATACCCTCTGGCAAACTTGATGCTGCGATGTACTTTATGCACACTATTGGCTTGCTAATTCTATACTAGTCAACTACATATTATAACAAAAATGCCTACAGTTATAAGTTCGTAACTCGTATTAATTAGTGCATACATACTGATTTGAAAGGGATAACAAGATGATGCCATTTCTGAAAAAGCTAAAAATGCAGATATTGGATATATAATTAATGCTGACAAATAACAATGAAATCTTAGGTTGTGGCTGAGGAGAACGGACAACGACTGCCAATCGTCTACATATCGGGAGAAATATCAAAGGCATGTGGTGTAAAGAGTAGCGCCATCTGGAGAAAGCTAAAATAAAAAAAATATATATATATAATCTTTGTAACCAATGAAAATGGTGTTAAAGATCAAACAAGATAAGATATGTAACAAAAATCTTCATTATAAAGTTAGTCCGAAATTCACCAATTTTCATAACTCAAATCAGATATTCGACTGTAAAAACATTCTCTTTCATTCACAGTCAGTAATGGCAGCCTCCAACATGGCTCTCTCCTCTGCTTTTGCCGGACAGGCATTGAAAGTAGCTCCTTCTGAGCTTTCTGGGACTGGTCGGGTTTTCACATTTTAAAGAACCACTCATACCTTTACTTCAACTCACACCATTATTTTTCTTTACTAGGAAAGAAAGGAATATCTCAAATACGATAATAGGTAAAATGAAAAGTTTAGATATACTTGAACTACTAGCTCAAGGCTGTTTACATGAACTTTTTTACTTGAATTACTATCTTTAGAGCTTTAGTATAATTATTTATGGTCTGTATACACAACGATCAATATTAGCACTCATTTTCTATTTTAAACAAAGTAACAAACATATTTTTACCTTTTTTCTACAAATATTAATATCGTTTAAATCGTTAATAGTTAAGCGAAAAAAGTTACACATCTACGATGAACATTTTTTTAGAACGGCAATTTTTTAATTATCTCACAATATTTTAAACCACAAATCTATCTCACACGTCTTAAACATGACTTGAACTCACAACCATTTGATTGAAGAGTTTTTTTCACACAACATAAGGTACCATTGGGACACAAGACATTTTGTACCAGCATTTAATTATGTCACTTTAATATCTAAACATGTCATAAAAATGAGAACTCACATATGATTTAACACTAATTTGAATATTCGAATATCTAAACATGTCATAAAATGAACATAACTTTTCCTACAAAATTCTAAAAGTTTCGCTGTTTTTTTCTTCTTGAAACTAGACATTCATAGATTTTCAACCATATATAACACATTATAATTCGATTATAGATTAGTGCAGTTAATTTATCAAAATTGAATAAAACATATATAATCACATGTGATTTTTACCATACGTGATCTCAATCGCATATTGTTTTTCACTCCTTTATTGACGTTTTATAAAGGGTTAATGACATTTAATAGCAACGTACTTTCTCATTTGAGCCATTATCAGACACGAACCCAAAAAAGTACCAAAATACCCATCCAACTTTCAAATTCTGATTCATTATCATACGTTTTAGAGTCATCTCTTGCACCGTTAGTCCTTTTGACTAACGACCGTTTGTAATTAACTCAAAAATATGTTTTCTTTTTCTTTTCTAATTATTTTTTAAATTTTCTTATACACGTTAGTCCTTTATCCATTTTTATATAATTTTTTTTAATTATCTTTTTCTTTTCTAAAAAATATGTTTTTTTTCTTGTACCGTTAGTCCTTTATCCGTTTTTATATATATATTTCTATGCATTTTTATAGACGTATGATAATTAAATAATAATAAAATTTTTAAAATAATTAGAAAAGAAAAAGAAAACATATTTTTGAGTTAATTACAAACGGTCGTTAGTCGAAAAGACTAACGGTGCAAGAGATGACTCTAAAACGTATGATAATGAATCAGAATTTAAAAGTTGGATGGGTATTGTGGTACTTTTATGAGCTCGTATCTGATAATGGCTCAAATGGGAAAGTACGTTGCTATTAAATGCCATTAACCATTTTATAAATGAATTGCTATTAAAGTTTCACCCCACACGATTAGAAGAAAAATACCTAAAAAGAGCCTAAACCTGAAGATTTATACTTGACAAACCAAACAACACATGATAATACACTAGCAAGTGATTTTTTCACGTATAATTATAATTTTTTTTTCACATGTGATTAACGTACTTTGTAAGAGCATTTACAATGCAAAAAGTCTTTAACAAGTCATTAGGAAAAGCTTTTCAAAAAGCTTTTAGTCCAATGCAAGAAAACCCCTCCAAAAAGCTTTTTAAAATTGTAAAAAGTCATTGTTATTTTTTGCATTGAAGATGATCTAAATGAAACGCTATAGAAGTTTCACTCTGATTGGAAGAAAACACCTAAAAAAGGCCTAAGCTTAAAGATTCATACTTGATAAACCAAACAACATTTGATAATACACCAACAAGTGATACCTATACCGCTTTACCAGCCATTCCGAATACAACCACCTCATTACCTCACACGATTGGAAAAAACACCCAAAAGGGCCTAAACCTAAAGATTTAAGTTGGAAAACCCAAACAACACATGATAATACATCAAGGGGCTGTTTGGTTCATACGATGTAAAATACATGATTTTCAATTGTTGGCAAATTCTAATAATGGAGTGTTAAAAAACCCAACAAAGAAAAACCCATTTCATGTTTGGTTCACAAGCTATATGTGAAAGGATTTTAATTATCTTATTGCCTTTTACAACAAAACATTTACAAACAATAAAATAATGAAAAATGGGTATATTTGTCCAACTCAACATTTATTACTTTGTGTCCCCACTGGTTTTATAATACATCTCATGTGTGATGGATTTATATATCACTCATTCTCAACATTTTAAATGCAAAGTCTCCTTATTTATTAACCAAACACATTATGTAACTGTATTTCAATATCAAACCCACTAAAAACCACCCAAATACAGTGAACCAAATAGCCCCCAAGTGATTCCTAGACGGCTATACCAGCCACTTTTGAGTTATCATTATCAAATTTAAACAAAAGGCAACACTAGTATTTAATGCATTTTTAATGCTCCACCGGGTTGACCCGCCGGAAAAGAAATGGTCCGGGTTGGCTGGACGGAAAACTCATCCCCGCCGGATCCGACCCTACATTAATATTACTATTTTTTTATTTTTTTAGACCCGACCTGATAAAACTAATAACAATTGTTTGCTCCGTCTCATTTCTTGCTCCGTTCCCTCCAGTGCTAACCTACTCACATCTTCTGTTTGAGAGAAAATGGAATCCAGATGGCTTGCTCTCATTTTGCATGATTGCCATCTGGAATCCATGTTCTCTCATGGTGTATATGATGTGGACTGATTATTTTTTTTTTATTTTTTTTGCTGCTGTTTTTCACTCTCCATAGGTAAGCTACATAATCATTGCACCGAGTTTAGGGTTTTTTAAGTTGATGATTTGAATAGTATTGTATGTTTTTTATTCCATAGGAAAGCTACATAATCGTTGCATCGAGTTTAGGGTTTTTAAGCTGATGATTTGAATAATATTGTATGTTTTGTATGGTTGTTGTGTGTTAAATTGCATCATTTACTTCTATCTTCTATGTTTTTGGTTAATAGTTTTGCCCCTTAGGTTTTAATACATTAGTTGTTGTTTCTTTTGCTACATACTTTGTTCTTTAGGTTATTGGCTATGTTTAGTGATAATAGTTTTGCCCTTTAGGTTTCAATACATTAGTTGTTGTTGCTTTGGTACATTTGGTGGTTTTTAGAACTCTTAGGTTTTTTGAGTTGCCTTGAAACCCTGGTCTGAATATAGGTTTCTTTTCGGGAATCTGTATATTTGGTTTTGGTGGACAACATGAAGAGAAGGAATGAAGTTCCTCACTTTAAGAGTGAAATGCAGTGTAATACTAATGAAGGTCCTTACTTTACGAGTGAAATGCAGTGTGATACTACAAGTAAGGAATTGTTGTTTTTAAACACTTATTGCCATGGGTTACCTATTATTCTACTATTTAAATGTTTGTTATATTTGATTTGCGCAGTTGATGACTGCGAAATGAATGCGCAGTCTGAAATGTTGTTGGTACAGGGCGAAATTGCTAACGTTGCGCAGCGAGAATTTGCACCTCCAATTGAAGAAGGTATTGTAAATGCTGTTTTTTTATATACATGTTCCTTTTGCAAATAGTTCATATTTGTTTGTTTTGACTTTGTTTTTTGTCAACAGTGGTGTACGTTCATGGACAATCGCTTTCAGCCAGCCCTTTGTCACATGCCTGCGTTGAAAGGTGTCACGTGAAACCTGCAGGTGTTCATAGGGTTAATGTCAGTAGAAATGTCAAGAGGCGTCTGCTAACCAGTCACTTAAGCATGCCTACCAATGCTAGCATGTTTATGGGAATAGCTAAACAACAAGTTGGGCCCGCTTATACCGTTGAAAACTATGGTAACAAAGACAGAAACTGCGTTCCTATTTCTAGAGTTTTTGACTGTTTTAAGAGCATACGTACAGCCAACATTGGAGCGGATCGTATGGCCCAGACAGGTATTCAGCTGTTTTTTAGGTAACAAGATCTTCTAATGACGTACTCCCTTAATAATTTTCTTTTATAATAGGTGAACATAATTTTGGACCGACTTATACTATTGAAAACCGTGTCGACGAAGACAGAAACTGCATTCCTATTTCTAAAGTTTTTAACCGTTTTATGAGTATGCGTACCGCCAACATTCGAGCGGACTGTATGGCCCAGCCTGGTATTTAGTTGTTTTTAGGTAACAGGATCTTTTAATGATCTACCTCCCTTAATATTTTTTTGATTTATACTGTATCAGCAATTCATAAAAAATCGCTATCAACTACGGGCTTGCCATATGTAACACCCCCATTTTTACAATATAGCAGCGGAAACTAATCTGGGGTATTACTTCATGGATACAACAATCATAA